>AYEL01064551.1:0-22731 GCA_000484575.1 Olivierus martensii
AGTTCTATATAGAACAGATGGTCGCGTGGTAAAAGTATGGCTTATCACCCTGGAGGATCCAGGTCCCACACCTCCAGTTTTCAGGAGGTGTCCGGGCTCGGCCCGTTGAACCCCATTCTTCAACTATGCAGTTGACTCCCATCAGGCCGGATTGGCCGAATGGAAACGCTTCGGCTTTCCATTCTGGAGGACTCGGGTTCGAATCTCGGATCCCACCCTTTGAAAATATTTATCATGGGGTCCGGGCCTGGCCCGTCGATCCCCGTCCTTCACAATCCGGCTGACCCCTCTGCAGAGGTAGGCAGCCTGTGGAAGGGCTTGTTTCGCCCCGCCACTTAGTACTCTTACTGAATGGAAAGTGGCGTCATCTGTTGACAAAAAAAAAAGTTGACTCCATCATGGGTGTTGGCCAGCCTGTGATGGACATTATAAGTGGCCGCCACCAGATATAGTATATCCCTCGTGAGATATGGCGGCTTAACCTACCTAACCTAATTTACTGATAACTGCCGAGTTGTTCAGTTGGTTTTTTACGAAATTCAGTAATATTCACGAAATTGAAGATATTTTGATGGCAGATTTAATTCTCGTTAAAAAAATTTAGATGCTCATTTGTTCATAAAACCAATTATCTGTAAATAGATATAGGGATATCCATGGGAAAATGCTGTAGAATTAAATTATTTCTTGATATATAGGACTCTGCAACCTATATTGTTGTCATTAAACATAAACAGTTGTGGTAAAATTGATAGGTTTGTGTGTGATCTCGGGCCATATTTCCCCGTCTTGGAGGAAACGAAACATTTAATCGAAACCTGCCATTATTTTGTAAAATATATCTAAATTGATATCCGTCCTGGAAGAATTTCCATAGGAAGCGATTTCCAACTATCCGTTAATATGCATCCGGATGACACACAAATGTAACATGTCATCCGGGAAGGGTCCAAATATAAAACTGCTTGGTGAGAAAGGGAAGAAAATGATTATTCTCATGCATCTAGTTGAAGCTAATTATACGGTGCTTCAGAGACAAGAAACCAAAGATCGGTGCCTCAAGAAAACAGTTTGTGTGTGTCGAGGACAGCACTCCTGGATTGCACATCATCCAAGCTCTCACTTTTTCCCAGGTAGGTTAGATTAGGTAGGTTAAGCCGCCATATCATATGAGAGATATACTGTATCTGGCGGCGGCCACTTATGGAGCCCATCACAGCTGGCCAACACTCATGATGGGGTCAACCGGATGGTTGAAGGATGGGATTCAACTGGCCGGCCCCGGACCCCTGAGAAACTGGACGTGTGAAACCCGGATTTGAATCCGGATCCTACAGGATGGTAAGCCAAAGCTTTATCACGCGGCCTTTCCCAGGTAGGATATAGTACCCCCAGCCCCAGAGATTGCAAAGAATTTTGCTTCGTTCTCTCATTACTATCAATCTTAATCTCTTTTTCTTCGAATAAAATAGTTAAGGTTAGAAATAGCGCTGTCCTGTGTTATGATTCTGGATCATTTAATCCACTGATCCACTGACCACCAGCCGAAAGTTACGCCCATTCTGTCGATCGCGGCCCCGACATTTTTATCAATATTATCTCAAATGTTTAAACAGCAGTTACGAATTTTTAGCCCACTTTCCGAAGGAAATGAGGCTTGTAAGGACATCATACTGCTTGTTTGTGTTATATGTCCCATTAATGACTTACAACTAATGAACGGATGGTTCATTAGTTGTAACGGATGGTTCAATTCGGATGGACTTTACAACTAATGAACGGATTTTCATGAAATTTGGCAATAATGCCATACCCATAAAGGTAATCTGAAGACATTGGACTCCAACGGATCATTCTCCAACATTGGATCCACCTGTAATCATGTTTAAATGGCGGGCAAATTCTGAGATACAGAACTCTCTTCATGAACAGCATGATCATGAAGATCTCTTCATTCTCAGTGAATAGGAGGATGAAGAGATCTTCGTGACATTCTTCTCCCTCCATTCTCCTGAACTAGTCATTGGGATTTTATGAAAGTTGCAAAATGGTCGCATCATTAAAGGCGATCTAGAAGACACACATCAATTAACTCTTTAACTACAATCGTTTAAAAATGGCGGACATTCGAACTTCAAAGGTTTTCCTTAATAACTTTTTCTTGTTTGATGGAAATTTATAAAACTTAGCAGCGTAATCATAATATTTTAATGACAAATTTGGATTGAGTTTGACTCTTCAAATTCGTCTATTTAAAAAATGGCGAACGTTATTGATATCGAAATGTTGCAATTTTGAAATTTTGTTTTATTACTTTTGACAAATCACTTATTAAATTTCAACAAAAGAGTTAATTTTTGTTTAAAAAAATTACTGTATTTAATTAAATTATGGAAATTTATTTTAAAAAGTACTGTATTAAGAATTATTTTTACATAAAAAAATTATTATTATTACGATTGTGCTGCCATCTGTTCGTCAAAAATTACAAAAAAAAAAAACTAGATCTTTAATATTTTGTATTAAAGCCAAATAAATTTTTAAAAACATATAAATAATAACATATACCTACTATAAATTAAAACACTTTTATATAAAAAAATAGTAAATAATCCAGCAAATAATGCTAGAATACAATAAAAATAAGTTTTTTTTTATTATTTTCAATTTTGACTATTCCTTGAGCCTTTATTTGAATCAATATATTGAATTTTATCTGACTGAACTTGATAGAAAAAATTTTTACATTTTTTAATTATGTTTTTTATTTTGCGTTTTATAATTATGTTTACAAGATAACATAGTGCTATACTTTGTCAACAGATGGCGATAGATTCGAAGGGAAGGATGCATTATACACATAGCATTATTTTTATATTCATTTATTTAATAAGTTTATTAAATACTTGATTTAAATAATTTATAACATGGATTACTATGTCCATGGTTGTTCAAAAAAATATTAACGTTCGTTATAAATTATCTTTAGCATTTATAACCAGCTCTAATATATTTTTGAATATCCATACCTTGGAATATGTACAAAAAAAAAACCAAAAATTAACGGAAAATACTTATTATTGGTCAAAATTCTAGATCAGTGACCAGTTCATAATAATATGTTTGATGATATACAGACTAAAGGCCATGACACACTGAACGCGACGCGAAGCGAAGCATAAGAAAGCAACTTCGCGCGTAGTGACCAAAAATTAACGGAAAATACTTATTATTGGTCAAAATTCTAGATCAGTGACCAGTTCATAATAATATGTTTGATGATATACAGACTAAAGGCCATGACACACTGAACGCGACGCGAAGCGAAGCATAAGAAAGCAACTTCGCGCGGTTACGCGCGTATAATGTGTCTTGGGCTAGCTTTTCCTGTGCGGCTGCTCGAGTTAATGCGAGTAGCCGCGCGAAAGGAGATGAAAAAATTAAACTTTAGTCAATCGGCACGCGCGAACAATATGGTGCGGCAAGACGCGAAGGAAGCAATCAACCAATAGAAACGAATGTTTTATACATGGTGAAGAAAAACATCATCGTAAAATTTTGTGTACTGATAGGGGACTTCGAAACAAGTGGAAAATATTTAAAGGCCGTGACACACTGAACGCGACGCGAGGCGAAGAAAAGATGACAGAAAATTTCCATCCTTCGCTTCGCGTTGGAATGCACCGCAGTCTATCTACATTGCAGTCGAGTTATTTCTCATGTTAGTGGTTGATTTGTTATTAGAAAGAAGTGATCGTATATTTTCGATATTCTTTTAATCTTGTGGTGTTTTTATACTTCTAAAACAAATTATATGTCTGAATCCCAACCACACGGTTGAACTTTCACCATTTTCCAAGTATATAAAACTTTCGTTTCTATTGGTTGATTGCTTCCTTCGCATTTTGTCGCACCGTATTGTTCGCGCCTGCTGATTGGTCAAAGTTCAACTTTTTTATTTCCTTTCGCGCGGCTACGCGCGTTAACTCGAGCAGCTGCACGAGAAAAACTAGTCCAAGACACACTGTACGCGCGTTACCGCGCGAAGTTGCTTTCTTATGCTTCGCTTCGCGTCGCGTGCAGTGTGTCACGGCCTTAATGAACATATGGTCTAAATAGCACCGTTTTCGAGTTATAACTCTTTAAAGCTAACCAATCTAGTCCAAGACACACTGTAAAGTTGCTTTCTTATGCTTCGCTTCGCGTCGCGTGCAGTGTGTCACGGCCTTAATGAACATATGGTCTAAATAGCACCGTTTTCGAGTTATAACTCTTTAAAGCTAACCAATCACCATCCAGTATACAAAGCGTCACGATATGTCGCGTTGCCAAGACGCGTCGCTCTCCTACTTTCTACCGGGTAGTAAAAAGACGAGCGACGCGTCGTGACGCTCTGTGTACTCGATGGTGATTGGCTAGCTTTAAAGAGTTATAACTCGAAAACGGTGCTATTTAGACCATATGTTCATTAGACATTTTCGACTTGTTTCGAGGTCCCCTATCAGTACACAAAATTTTACGACGAAGTTTTTCTTCACCCTGTATACTTGGAAAATGGCTGAAGTTCAAACGTTGGTTGGGATTCAGATATAGAATTTGTTTTAGAAGTACAAAAAAGACCACCGTCTATATGACACGAGATTAAAAGAATACCGAAAATATACGATCACTGCTTTGTAATAACAAATCAACCACACTCCGCATACGATCTCAAATCCATGAAACATGCGAAATAACTGCTACAATGTAGACAGGCTGCGGTGCAGTGCAACGCTCTTCGCGTCGCATTCAATGTGTCAACCGAAATATTTTCGAGTCGCGGCCCCTTACTGAAAGCTGCTACAATGTACAGGCTGCGGCGCAGTGCAACGCGCTTCGCGTCGCATTCAATGTGTCAACCGAAATATTTTCGAGTCGCGGCCCCTTACTGATAACCTTTATACTTATCGATCCCCAATCACTTTAATAAAAATAATAATATATTCTAAGGACGGCATTTGAATTTAAACATAATGAAGAGGCCGTGTTTCTTAATTTTTTTTATATCATTTAACGGAGCTCTAAACGGGAATATAATTTGATGTTTATATCATTTAAAACCTAAAAATTTTTCAGATAATTTAATTTTTAAATATTTATTTCCCAAGCTTTCACTAATTATTTTTCTAATTTTTCTAATTTTTATCTTCTTATCAATAGTTTGTCTCTGGTTATAAATTCTCTATCCTCCTTTTCTTTAATAGGTCTCAACAAATGAAATTCCTTTTAATTCTCTTTATTTTTTAATCCAGAAAAATAGTAAAAAAAATCTTAAAATATAACTTTGTTTATTTTCTGTGTTCACGTGTGCAGCTGCATCTCCTTGTTTTTCGCCCTAGGTCCGCATGTTTCTCGTCTCTTTTGGTGTCAGTTGTCTGTTTTTCGTCTGGTCCCATTTACGTGTCATCACTTCATTCTAGCCCCCTCTGGTCATCTGTTCTTACAAAAATCTCTTCTCTCCCACTTATTTTTGTCTGTTTATGCCTTCAGTATTGTTGTTACCCCTTGAAATTCTTATATAACAGGTATCTCTCCAGATCGCACCTTCATCTATTATTTATCAAAGTGAGTTTTATAGTATATGAAGACAATTATTTGAAGTTCATTCAGTGATATTGTGTGTTACTCTGAAAAGGTAACAATATTTTGCTATTCAATCTGTTAAATCAAAATGGATAGACTCGTTACAAGAATCTTCGAATGTCAACTGACAGATCATTTAAGACGCTTTCAGGACAATATTTTTGAGGTAAGTAATCACAGACATTGGATTTAGCCAACAGAAACAGTGTATATATATTTTTTTTACTGTAAACATTGTTTATTATTATACAGACTTTACAGTATTTTAATTTTAATTCTGACCAGATTTTTTTGACAGACTGCTTTCATTACAGTTTTCTACCATTTAGAAAAGCACACAATAACAAACTAAAAAGCTCTGACCTTTAACTCTTATCATAGAACCAGGAGAGTTACCGATATCCGAATGTTTATATAAATCTTGAAAAATTATACAGGATGATTCAAAAGGTTGGGGAAAAATTGAAGGAGCATGTAGAGGAGGCAATTATAAGCAAAAGCTCTTAGGGACGTTTTTTGATTTGGGACTTCGTTAAAAAGATATAACACCTAAAAGTTTTGTGACGTATCTGACGTGGTGTGGTGCATAGCATCTGATGTGATACGTGGAATGCCGGGAATTTTTGAGAGAGTGCCCCAGAGTTTCGTTCGACGATGCCATGTTTGCATTAAATGTGGTGGTCGGCAGTTCGAACAACTTTTGTAAAATTGTGATCTAACCTTTGCATAATAAATGTTGCCAACCCTAAGAATATTTCATGGATCTCTGATGATGAGATGATGAGACTCTCAGCAGTAGAACCGGTCTAAAAATGGTTGCGGCTTGGGTTGCTTTCGGCATTTTATGCAGGCTTTAACATCTAAAGAAAATGACGTCACAAAACTTTCAAATGCTATATCTTTTTAACGAAACTCCAAATCAAAGAATGACCCTAAGAACTTTTGCTCAGAATTGCCTCCTCTACATGTTCCTTCAATTTTTCCCCAACCTTCTGAATCACCATGTATAATGGTCTTTCCTAAGATCTTAAACCAGGGATCCTCAAAGTGATTAATATCTCAAAGACAAAGACAAAAATCTCAAACGACTCAAAGACACCAAGATCTTAAACTTGTATCGCTCCTAGTGGCGGGGTGCGCACCCAAAGCGCAGACTACCCCAGGACGATCGCAAACGACAGTCAAAGGCGAGAATCTCCCCCGGTTCGATCTCCGATGATTTCTAGGGAGTTGATAACAGAACCTAAGAGTTCGATTAAATTTTTTACTCATATTCAAACATTACAGACTACTTCCAGAAATAGAAGAAATGGCGATGGTTTTACTATTAAAATATAAAATATCTATTGCTTATATTGCGAAAATTTGATCATTTTTGAGATACCCAGATATTATTTTATAGATAATTTAATTTTTTAATTTATTTTCTGATCTAGTGTAGTTCCCAGAATTTTTCTACTATATTGATATACTGTGATATACAGTATATTTTTAATATTTATTATTTTAGAAAAATACGGAATAAATTACAAAAAATAGTTCATAAATATCAATTTAGTACAAAACATAGTTGAAATTTGTCACATAGTGAACTGTAGCAAATGGCTTAAATTTAAGAAGAGACAGGGCAGCATAGAGTCTAAAAGTATTTTTTGAGTTCTGCATTGGAAAGCGAATCAAAGCAAATTTCAAGTGATGTAATTATGTTTCGGAGAAAGAATATTTTGAAATAAATTCATGATCTAAGGAGAAATCACGAATAATTAGAGAAGACCAATATCCTACTATTTTCCATCCATTCTTTACGATATAACTTTTATCCGCATCGGATGGATGGAGGCGTGGGCTTACTCTGCTATGGCTTACCATATGATTTTCCATCCATTCTTTACGATATAATAACTTTTATCCGCATCGGATGGATGGAGGCGTGGGCTTACTCTGCTATGGCTTACCATCTTGGAGCATCCGAGTTCAAATCCGAGTACCACACCTCCAGTTTTTCAGAGGGGTCCGGGCCTGGCTCGTTGAAGCATCCGATTGACTCCATCATGGATGGCCAGCTTGTGATGGGCTCTATAAATGGCCCGCCAGGTACAGTATATATCTCGTGCAATATGGCGGCTTAACTAACCTAACCTAACTCTTATCCGCTGTTTTAAATTTTCTTGAATACAACCAACCGAATTTTTTAAATTATTTTTTCTATCAAAATCCTTTTTTCCTTTTGCATTGTAGTATTGTCTCAGCTAATTGAATTGTAATTTTTCTCTGTCATAAAATTATATTTTTAAATTTTTATTTAGGTTTATCTTAGTATATTCATCTGCATAATCCGTCGTCTTGCTTTTGATTCAGAAGTAAATCCGATATATCTAATCCCTGTGATGGCCGGTAGTCTGTTTTAGCACCTCGTCCCATTTATGTCGTCACCACTTCATTCTAGCTCCCCCTGCCAGGCAGACTCTTATGACAATATTTCGAATATATGCGTAATTTATTTATACGACGCCATTTGCCTGGAATGCATAGATTAAGAAAGTAAGCGATAGGAGTTAATATGTACTTTTTAAAATTAATGGAAAATCGAATATAAAATTCATAGAGAGAAAATAATTTATTATAATTTAAAATACATCTAGATAAGCACAGTTGTAATCATCATATTTTACAATTATAAACAACAGCAACTGGGAGTAGATTAAGAATAATTTAGTGAAGTATGCCCTTGACGAAGCGATATTGCAACCGTCAGTCGAGCATACGCGGTGGCAGACAATGACTTCAGTTCCGTTTTCTATGCTATCTTCGCATTCTTCTTTGATGATGTCGTCAGGGCTACAAGTTCTAGTAAGACGAGATAATATCCCTGTAGAAATTAGAACTGTTAATGAATCTGCATAGTATTAAATTATTTCATGATTTTACAATATTGTTTATAACTAATTTGTAAATCAGTCTATGTATGCTAGTAAAAGACACGGCTCTCAATCTGCAGATCTGGATTAATTTCCACTCTATATTTTCAGAGAAGTACAAGTATGGACATGTCCATTGATCCTACCTTTCAACTCATCGATTAATTTCGGTATTTGCTTTATGACAAACTTATCAGTCGATGAGTCACTGGTTCCATTTTGACTTTTTTGAAAACGTTTTATCATGTCAGCATTGGGGTGTTTCTCGAACTATTTTCAGTTTATTTTCTTATACATAAGTTGGCAACACTCTCTGATATGTGATACGTCTAGTTGAACTGGATCACAGATTAGTTGAGACAGATAGGACACTCTCATAGACTCTATTGTATATAAGAAACGAACGAAGCGCCTCTATTATGGAGAGTACTTCAAATGAACTCAACTATTAATAAAAACGATGTTTTATAATTAAAACTTTCAATAGATTAAAACTTTTTTGTAATAAAACTGCCATGAGATTCGTAGAAACAATAATAACTGATCTTCCACTATCTACAACAAAAGTGAAATGAGTAACGCTCATGATAACGCCGGTATTGCCAATAGTGGCAGCACTTTCGAATAAGCGAAGTGTCCCATCTGTATCAACTAATCTGTGAACTGGATAGACTGCTGCTAATGGTACGATGCTAGAGACAACCATTATAAAACGTCCTTGGATACAACGAAGCCACTGAATTGGTGGAATCAAGTGGTATAATAGTGCATATTGGGTACTACATCCTTTCATTAATTATTTGGATCTGGTCATCATATTTACTAACATAAATGGGATAAGTCTGGCCACCAAAACAAAGTCAATTTGCTATATCATCGATTTTACGACGTTGCTGATGAGGTAAACCAATGTTGCGGAACGGCTTCACTTGTTGCTAGTATTGAGCAATCTATCCAGGTGTTTTATATCGCTGGTCTAATTAGTGCTGCTATCATACAATGCGAACGATTGTTGATTACCATGAATGACAGCATTTCTATTAGTGGCTTAACTTTAACTAATGGATCAATGATTACCTCTCAGAAATTTTATAATATGAAAAATCCTTTAAGGCTGTAATTGCGCTGCTGACTATCAGTTTGTGTACTGTACTGTGTTTTAATTATTCTTTTTACTACGTTATTTTATTTTTTATTTTATAAAACATAACAAAAAAACTATATATTGTATAAATATTGTTATATTAAAATTAATTATAGAGAAGATCAAATTGCTTTGCTTAATAAGATAATGTTGTTATCATTGATGTTACTAAAGGAAAAAAATCGATGCGGAATATTAAAAGATTATAAATAAATATATATATATAACAATTTTAACAACTTTTATTTTTTTTTAATTTTGTCTAGATGAGATTTAAAGTTGTACGAAAATCCGACAGTATTGTATATCTTCGAAATTAAAAAATAAGATCAGCAGTAACAACGTGCGTAACTTCCAATATGCGTTTTTTTGATGAAAATGTCTCAACTAATAATAGTATCGTAACAATGTATCAAATTTGATCGTAAAACGAGTAAAATCAAATAAAATAACCATAAAATTCAACTTTTAATTTTCTCGCGATTATTATAGCTTTCCATGCACTAAATGTTTACTTTCTAAGTTTATGCATACGGGAAGATAAATATTGATTAAAAATGTGATAAATTTAATATTTTTTTAATTAAACCAATTCGATAAGCCACAAACGTGTATCCGGTGAGAATTAGCAAAAGTTCAATTAATCATATAAAATTATTACTTCATAAGCAGTCTGTTGAATAAAATATTGGAATTAATTATTTTGTTTCGCCATTTGTACTTCTGCAAATTGAGTTATAAATATAAAACTTTATTGTTTTAACAAATATACTAAAGGTTTTGCTATGCTAATTATCGTAATTTCTGATTATCCATTTTTTTTTATTTTTAAACGTGAGAAAACTTTTTACAATGCATTTTCAGCATATACAGTCATAACGACTTTTAAAATTCATAGTCCATGTTAAACTTTAGCTATATTTGAACTTGAAACAATTGAATTATATAATACGCTTCACATATCGTGTACTTCCTTAGTAACATGGCATGCATTGAATGATAATTCGATTCCTACACGATCTATCCAGCATTGCCTGGTCTATCTGCAATATAACATTGGAAATCATGCTTTCAATTCGGCAATCCTGATGGGCATTGGAGGCATACAGAGAAGGATGGGGTAAGATGATTTTAGGTATTTCTTGTGTATGTTTAGTTTACTCCATAATTTAACATAGAGTGTTCAAGGATGCTTCTATTCATTTTCCTCCAGGAGGGAAATGAAAAGAAGGTTTAAGGAGTTTTAGTTATGTTGATATATCATATAGCATTTATAATACAAGACATAGTTGTCGAAATGTAAGTGAAATAAAAATCTATGATAAACTTATCAAGAAAACAATATATAACAAGAGATACTTATCCGTCTCAGTTAAGAATCGGAAGAATCGATTCTGGAGTCGACTCCAAACGAACTAGCAATTTCGCCCTCTATGAATAAAATATCGTGTAAATAATATATATATTTTTTAATTTCAATATAATACAGTTCCTACATTCTATAAGATAATGTGAAAATATTTAGAAATGCTTATAAAGCAACGATATAAACTTAATGTTTAAATATCGAATATAATGTAAGTAAAATTTTAAAATTGACAACATACCGGTATTCTAAGCAGACGATTTTTAATGAAACGCTTAAATCGCCATCTGGCGATCTTAAAAATAAAAGTAAATTTTTAGCCAAAATTAAAGTTTATCATACATTCTATTTTGTTCTAAGTATGTACTAATTAATTACAATTGAAAGTTTTTTGTTCGTCAATAATTAATATAGATCTACTTCGTTACAAAGGATCATGTGATGTCATCAAAAATTCGAATATTCGTGCGAATCGCTCCGGAATCGGAGTCGAAAAGAATCGATTCTCTCGACTCCAAGTTTTAGGCTAGCTTATCACTTACTACTTAAATCATATATTGCTCTTACAAAAAAATATTATTAAAACCTAAACAGTTTTTCTATATATCGCGATCGGTTACAGATAGTTTTTTGCGAAATATTGAAAATATTTCCAATCTCTCTTGTTAGAATTGCTTGATCTCCATTTTTCAGATGAATGAATGCATTTTAAAAAGAAAATATATTCTTTTTAACATACTGTATTATATTTATCTATTATACAATATGCAACCTTTATTTTTAACACAATTCTTATGCATATTAGCGAAAGAAAACTATTCACTGAACCATATTCATAATATATTTAACACAAATATTTTTATGAATCGATTCAATTTTAATAAATAAACTTATTAATTCAAAGCAATGATCAAATATAATGTGCTCGATTTATTAATAATTTACACTTGTCTTTTTCCATGACTGAAAAATAAAATAGCGCCGTGTATCCATATATGATCGTTAAGTAAACTTATTATATCGCCCTCTACCGACTATTTACGTAATTATTTTAAAAAATCATATTTTCGTTATTTCTTTTATCGATATTTTATCGTAAACTTTGAATAAAAAAAAAAAATATAATAGATTCAAATATTTTTTATTATAAATTTAATTTATATAAATTATATAGCGTTGTCTCTATTTATTTTTTTGTACAGTTATTTGCGTGATTGATTCACTAAGCATGCTTCTAAAAAAACGTGCACTGTTATGATTGTATTTCTCTTATTATTACGGATTAAAACAACTTTTAAAGGAGAAAAACATCTGAATGTTATCAAGAAAATAAAATCAGATTTTTCTTTTTACGGAACTGTACTTAAAATCACCATAAGGCATGATGTGCGTGACATTCGCTCGAAGGACTAACAAGTTCTTTTAACTTAAATTTGTTTTCCATTTTCTCATTTAATAAACAGACTTCTTAAATATATATACATGCATATGCAATATATGTTTTTATATTTCTACTATATATAGTTAAGAGTTCTAATCGTATACAAAACCACTTGAAAAATATATACATAAATATGCATTCAAGTTTAGATAGATAATAATAAATCTATTAAATTCTAAATCATTATTTAAGAAAAGGTGAAAATAATATATATACAAATATTTTCGTAATGAATAGCGACGAGAATGATTATTAGACGCTTTATTAACTTAGGAAAAAATCGATGACGTAAATTGAAATCGGGTGACGTAATACAATTCAAATACACATTCGAATAATCTGAATGATTTTTTTTACGAATGATAAATAACTTATTTACATAGAAATTTCGATTTGTAATAGCAAATTTGTGAAAATTTTATTCGTTTAAAACATAATGATTACGTCAAACATAAAATAGCAGATATTATATAAAATTATATTTTATAATTTGTTCCAAACGAGAATACAGAGAGAGTACTATTTTATTATCGATTAACTTAATTAATAATATGTCTTCATCGTCATCATCGGACGATAATTTTAGTAATTAACTTGTAATTTAGATAAGCCTAGGGTAAAAATAAAATGGATGCCATAATGAAAAAATAAGCTTATAAATTATAAGCAAATTGATATAAATTATTATTTCAATTTAATTTTAATTAATTTATCAATTTGAATTTTATTGATAAAATTACGAATTTATTAACACTTAAATTATAACAACCGGATAGCATTATGATTGTAGTATTTATCAAGGATTAGGTAAAATGGATACGAATCTTCGCCGATTTTTAAAACTCCGTTTCCTTCGGATAGCATTATGATTGTAGTATTTATATCATTGCAAATGCCGAATACTTTTTAAATTGTAATATTATTATTATTGGTAAATAATTAGCAAATAAAAAGTTTTTATACGACGATTTTATTTTTATAATATTATAAACAAGAAATATTACGCATTAAAATACGATTTAAAATAAAATTGAGGAGAAATAAAACCGCACGATTAAATTCAAAACTCGTTAATTTCTCGCATTTGCCGAGAATCGTCTGGAATTAAGAAAGTTTTTTCTTTATTTTTTACGTATTTTTTATTTTAAATGAGAGAAAAGCTTAATTTAATTTTAATATTTTTTAGCTGTTAAATTAAATAAATTTTAATTAAAATTCAATAACAACTTTAACAAAAATTAATATTTAAAAAAAAAGCAGACGACATTGATAAATTGACGTCATTTCATAAAAATGGCTGAGGGTTTTGGTAAGTTAGAGCTAACCTATTTTAAAATGTTTTATGTTTGTTACTAATAAAAAAAAATCTTAATATCTTGTAAACGAAATGTATAATTCACAGTGAAAACTATTTCTGTTATATAAATAGTTATAATAATAAATATACATTTTGACATTTAGCAAAAAAGGATTTATTCCTGTAAATGAAAACAAAATCGACCCCATTCATAATCTTATAAATTCTTGAAAATACAATTTCTATTTAATATTAGTAATTTCTTTTTTTTGAAAACAAGAATGAAATATCAGATTCTTAACCTACTATTCTGCATGTATTCATCATTTAATGTTATAACTTCCAAAATAATACAGTACTTCATATCTGCGCCACTACAAGGTTGAGAAGATGGAGGATTGTTGATACAATTACTGTCTAATTCAGAAATACATTGCACACGTTCAATAGTAAAAACTAGATTAGAAATAATGAAATTTGACATTTACAAAAGGAAAAAAAAAATGTACAAATCTAAATATTAGATATAGAAATTATTTTAGACATCAGAAAAAATTATAAGATGTTGAATTATGTATTCTTAAATATTATTTTTAAATACTTAAAAAATTGAACTCTCTTCAGTTGAAAACTCGAAAATTAACCATAAAAGTTCAAAGATTAAAAATGAAAAATTACTCGCATAATAATTTTAATAGGAAAGCGAATATTTCAAAATATTTTCAAATATACTATATATATAATTTTTAAAAACATTTTTATTTTATAAGCATTTCCAGCACCTTAAAAAATTAACGTTAATTTCTAGTACTGTATTAAAAAGTTTAAAGTAATTTTTTGTAAATTTAATTGATATATAAGCCTGAAAAATTTAAAGTTGTATTTTAAATGCATGGATTTATTCCTTAACGATATTTTTTGTTAATTTTGTTTTATAGCAAAACGAAGAAAAAAAATTTAATTCCAGTAATCATCATAACTTTCAATTACTTCATATTATATATAGTATTTTATTAAAACTCATTCGTTGCTTATATAAAATTTTAAATATTACTAGAAAACAATTTTCCGTAAAAAACCTAATTTCATGTCTCTGATATTAATTACTATAAATTTTTATTGATCTAACTTTACTGAAGGATAAAACTTATTCTTTTTTCCCTCTCTTTCTCTAGCTTTTGATATAAAATATCTCACAATCAGTATCGACATGTGATTCAAAATCTATTTCCTTCATTCCTTAGAGATTGAATACGAAAACTACCGGGATTAAATCAATAAAAGTTTTCCAAATAAATGGTAAATAAAAATTACTTTTATATATTTTATTTACTAATTATATTTATTAAATTCAATTGTTATTTATTAAAAATTTCTGAACTTTTTACGTTTATTAAAACAATATTTTTACAAGAGTTACAACTCACCTGATGTTACCCAATTAGTTAAAATTATGGAATGAATCAGTAAACCATTATAATCCTATAAAATAATTATTTTAAGAAAATTTTTTTTAAGATAATTTATGTTTTTATGGATTTTTAAAGAAATATTTAGAGCCTTCACTTACGGAATGTTAGACCATTTCCCGTTCGATTTTGATTTTGTAGTCGAGTAGAATTAGCTTGTTATATTCGAGCGCATTGCCATCTGTGGAGTAAAAACTTGCAATTACTTAATACTTAAAATGCTTAGTAATAAATTATTAAATTATAGTTTTATTATTACCATAATTTAAACATTATAAAGAGTTTAAATCGTTCCTTTTTACTTAAATATTCTCTCACTGTGCCAAGTGTTGATTACTGTAACCATAATTATTATATTAATTACAGTAACTCTATTTTTAACAATTTAATAATTTTTGTTTTAATAGGTAATATAAATTTTAATTTTTTAAGACAATATAAATTTATATCTGAATTCAAACTAAATTATCAAATTTTTTACTTGTTTATTATTTAAAAATTTGTAGAAATTGTATATAAAATCTTTAAACTGATAGATAAATTTTAATATTTTACAATTTTAAATTAATTCGATAAATTTTAATATTTTACAATTTTAAATTAATTCAATCACTCGTTTATTTTAAATATTTTTTTATAATTTATAAATTTCTATATTTTGATTTTTTACTCAAATTCGATTTTTTTTAAATTAAATTAAATTAAAGCATTAATTTGAGGTAGAAAAATATAAAAATTATCTTAAGTGAATTTTTGTTCGATAGATGGCAGTATTAAACTGATGCCGTTACTCGTTGCGTCAAAATTTTTTTATGTCAAGAAAAAATCAAATTTTAGAAGGGACAAAATTATAAATTTTAAATGCTTTCTACTACAAATTTAAAGCAAACTTTGTACCTCGATTTATTTAAAACGTAATAAAAATTAAAAAAGTTGTTTTTATGCTAAAAATAAATTGGATACTTAATATAATTAGTTTGGTTCAAGAATCTTAACGGTATATAACGTGAATTAATGATTAGTTTATTGTTAGCAATAACTAATGTTAACAATAAAACCCTACAATAAAATTTCTGTAAAATTAATGCAGTTTTTGTTTTCTTCCTCCTTAATTAGTTGTTATAATGATCAATAATAGTGAAAGTTAAATATATAAAAAGAAAAACATTTAATGTAAGATGATAATGATTTATTGTATGACATCATTGGCCCGTAACAAAATAAAAGTTTCCAATTTATTTTTGAGTCAAAACGTGTGATTTAATGTCGAATTTATTGAGTGTAAAATAGAATATAAGAAACTTATCGTAATATTAATCAAAATTTAATGACATTATTACGCTTTTTCCAACTTAACTGTTTTCTAATCGTTTTAGATTTGGAAAAAAAATAAAAATATTCAATCCTGTAAATGTTGTTTTGCCTCATAGTACCTGTGTTCTGAAGCGAAACGCATCTTAAAGATGGCTTCTTTTTTTTCTTATAGCAAATTTAATAAATCAATTAAATAATTTTAAAAAGTTTTCGGCATTTTAAGTTATTTGTTTTAATAAAAAAATAGTATTGTTCTATTTTATCTAGTAGAACATAAAGCCATTTATCTAAAAGAAATTCAGTTTAAAGAAACACTAAATTTAACTGTATTATCCATGACAGCTTTACCTACGCCAGGTGTGTCTGCAACCCATGGGAATAACTACATTCGGTGGTATTTTATTTTAAAAAGTAACCTCGTATCTTACTGTGTGGCGAAGTAACAGGCATGCACACACACACACACACACACACACACACACACACACAAACAAATACAGTTCAAGACGATCGTAAAATATTCCAAGTAATAATTACACTCATCTCGAGAACATCAATTCATTTTTTATTAGAATAAATTAAACCGGACATATATAAGATCGTCTTACGCTATAATATAATGGACTTTACGTTCGTAGAAAGTGTCAATCTTCCGGGTCATTGACCAAATAATAATGCAGTTTTCTTTGTTTACAGCTTATCACGTATACATAAAATAAGCGATTTGTGTAATATGAGTATTAATAAGTCGTTTAACATATGATTGATAGTTTAATGAAGCATTTTTTTACGAGCGAGAGACAGTTGTAGAGTTACGAATAATTTTCGATAAGAAAACGGTGGTTTTAATGATTACAACAGTTGAATTATTTGTGTTTATCATTGCAGTGTCAGAATGAGGATAGCGCATATGTCATAGCACATGCGTGGTGTTTATTCCTGTGCGGCGCTGGAGTAGCAAACTGAACTGGCTACTCTCAGTCGTCATCGCAGTGAGAGTACAAACAAGACTTTTAAAAATGGTTTCTGACAATCTTAGCTCTTCGGTTTCTACAGACAGCGACAAAACCAGTACGGATGTAGATGACGCAGATGATCATTTAAAGCTACCGACCGCATCGAACATGTAAAAATCAACAGTTTAAACGTGTTCTGGTCGCCAGCTATACGGCGAACACTCCAGATATCCGAGACTATGAACTCTCATCTCGCAAGCTTAATCTATATAAAGAACGGCAGCTGAAAGCAGTGTCATGGCGGCTGGAGAAACGGAAGTCGACGTGGATGGATTCGGAACGACGACAACCCTAACTCCTCACCAAGAGTGTATGAAAGTTAGAAAATGGTGGTGCTTTTTGCTGTCAAGTATATTCACTTTTCTTGCAGGTCTGTTCATTATTCTTTTATGGAGGGCGTTCGCCTTCCTATGTTGTCGAAAGGACAAGTCATCTCAGCCCAAACAAAAACAAGAACGTGACTTAAAAGGAGCTAAAACACCAGGTGAAACAGAAATCGGATTTATGACCGAAGCTAAAGACTGGGCTGGTGAATTGATCTCTGGCCAATCAACTACCGGTAGAATACTGGTAAGTCACTTTTTTTATTTTTTTTTACTCTGTTTTCAATTGTTAAATACACTATTAACATCCGTATAATGGGCTATATATAAATCCCAACTGCAACAGATAGCTTTGCGTGCCTAAGATTACTCGTTTGTCACAAGAACTGTTTAATTTTTCAAACACAGGGCGTACTTTCAGTTTATATACCTTGAAATATTAATACGTTATCGCTTTAAAAAAAAATTCCTCATCCGAGTAGCAGTTATCAATTTTTAAGCCATAACTAATTTAAAAGTTGGAAAAATACCCATGTTGTCGACATTATCTAATTATTACACGAATCTTCCTGTTACCATGGCGACAAACCTCTGTTTGTCTGACTTATTTGAGTGGTTGATATTTCGATAAAGTGAAGGATTCTTAATCGACTTTTTAATCCTTTATCGACTTTGAGGATTAAAAAAAAATATGGACGTTACATACGCTCACACGCTGTGTTTTATCTGTATTATCTGTTAAAGTACAGATTACCGCAACAGGTTATACAGTAAAGCAGGAATGATCACGTTCCATTCCATTTACTTTACTGATCCACTTAGTGACATCGAAGCCAACACGTAGATAACGCCAACCGACCATAGTATTCATAAAATGACGAAAACGATTTATCGAACCTGATCGAACAGCCGATCGAAAAGTGATATGTCACACACACCATATTTTTGGCTTCATTACAGCAAAATTTTTTGGAAGATCTAGTAAGTTAACGCTAGAAAAAAATTGCTAAAAAAGTAATCATTTTCAAGAACGAGAAACGATTGTTTGGACTACATTCAATCGATATACGGATATGTGTACAGTATACATAAAGACGAAACTCATCTACGATTTTCTATTCACGCGAGCGTACGACTTCGCAGTAATTTCTGCAATCGATAAAATTGGGCAACACTTTTACATAAAGGAGATGCCATTCGTCCTCGACTGGAAGTAACGATTATCCAGTCTAGATAATCGGAAATTTTAGAATAGATCGTTCCGTTTAATCACTCAAACCAGTCTTTTCGATATCACTTTTTTTTACATTCAACAGTTTTAATTTTAGAAAATTTTCTTTTTGAACGTTATCTAGAATAAAAATAGATGAATGTCTTCGGCAGATGTGCTACTTAGTATGATTGATTGAAAGGTTTTGTTAATAAGTTGACTAAATGCGTGTTACGTCGAGACACAGCTGTTATCTCTCCTTAACAAGACACTCAGAAATCGGATTAATATGGAGAAGGTTTTTTTTTATAATTATATATTTTATAAGCTTATAAAAAATTTCAGCAGTCATGTGTACCACTCGCAGAATATCAAATTTCATTCTGCCACATCATGTTATTCAGTACTTGTTAAAAATACCAATAAATTTTTGATTATTTATTATCTCCACTCCTCTGAAGAATATTCGAGAGAAAAAAAATATATATTTTTTTTATTCGAGAGAAAAAAAATATATTTTTTCTGTTGAATATTCTTTAGGGAAAATACTCGGAGTAGTCAAACAGAAAAATTTTCCATTCCCTAAAGACATTCCGTTCGATATTCTGCGGTAAACATTTGATAAAATATATTAATGTACACATTCTAATGTTATATCACATCCGCAACGAATTTGTCTTTTGTTTTTTTTATTTTTAATCGTGGTCGTGATAATTTTTGCCATGGCATAAATTAAAAAATATCGTTTTATCAGTTAGCAAAATGACGGGATTGCGTGCTAGTAAAAGTTTCGTAACATGTTGCATATTATCAGAAAGTTTCGGCTTATCGTTCCCGTGACAATTCGGTTTCGAATCAGCTCTGGGAATATAACAAACAATATTTTTTTGTAACGACTGCGATAATTTTAATTCTAAAAATTGAACGTTACACGAGTTTCTATGGGATATTTGGTTTTTCTTAAGGAGGAGAGGATTTATTTTTAAAGCCAAGAACGTTATTTTTAGCAGTGCCTAAATCGTAGAGTAGCTAGATGACTTCGTACACCAGCAGAAACAAATCGGACATATCAAATTCTAACCCGATCATATGTCATGGCGTAAAATTAGATTTTGGAATGATAAATGGATATATCCACCTCTGTCATCCAAATTCGAAATGGCTTTTTTTTTTTTTTGAATAAAAACTGAAGATGGCCACTCGCGTGAGGGAATGAAAAACAAAAAAAAAATTAGATTTATGAAACATACTGATCAATTACGAACCGTGTCCCATTTGCAATTTATACTTAGAAATCTTACTTTTTTTTTAATCTTAAATTTGACATTTGTAGATTTATTATTTTAAATAGCAGATTCATATATGTAGATGAAATTCTAACCTTCTATATAAATTTTCTTGCGTATTTGCATACTTCGCAAAATTATAAATTAGTTGACAGATTAATATTATTTTTAGTAAATTTTGTTACTGATCGATAATTCGGAGAAGAAGATATTTAATTAAAGTAAAAACAAGCTCAAAAAAATAATAATAATAAAAAAAATACCGAACGTATACTATAAAAATAAATTTATCGTTAAGTAGCTCAATTATTGAAGTGTATACAAAATATTCTAAGGTGTTTTTTTTTTAATAAATTAGTTTGTCAGAAAATTTTGTTTGTATTATATTGTACAATTTTTATTTTTATTCGAAAACGTGTATTTATAAGGATTTGAAATCCTATATATAATGCGATTTGAAAGACTTCAAATAAGAGATTTTAAATAAGTCATAGATTATCTCCGGTATCACTTCTGCAAACTCGACTTTTGACTCTAACATAACGTTGTATGTTATGCCAACACGTCTTAATACACATCACGAAAAGTTGTACAATCTCATATATATAATAGAGTGGTTTGCTGCATATTTTCGTCTCTCTGTACACTGCAACACTTTCGTCTTGACAGTGAAGTATTACCTACTGATACACCTGTACCTGCTCCTTTCTCGTTTCTTTTATTTACACAATCGACTCCAATTCCCTTAAGAAAGACGTCCTTTTTTATCCTTTTTTTTAAGGAATTATTTCGATGCATGGCTAAATTTCCGAGTGTTATTTCATGTAGCTGTAGTTACAAATCCTACAGAAATTGCACGTCAAAGCGGCATTTGTTATCCCGATGTTCAATTTTTGTACTGTTTTGTTCTAGACCATCGATGATGGGAAATTTTCCAAATTTTTATCTGAAGTTAGATTTCAAGGGCATTTAAATGTCAACAAAAGTTTACTTCCAGAATTAAATAATAACAGCAATAATAATAATTTTATCCGAATATAGAACTATAAAAAAAAATAAAAATATATACAGTCGTGGAACATAAAGATTACGCATTTTATAGCAAAATATACCATAAATAATATTTATTTTACGGACAGAAACTTTAAATTAAATTAAACATAACTCCAGTTAAATGATTTATAGACCATAATATTTTTTTTTTATGTTTTAGGCATTAATATTTGGTATTAGTGGTGATGTAATTATCGATGTTCTTCATAGGAAAGTTGTTCGATTTATCGATCATTTCGTGATCTAAATTTTCCAGGTATTTTTGTTTGATGAGATTCGTCCTTGATATGATATTAAGCCCATAATTCGATATATTCTATCGAAATAATTTGATTTAAAACAACTCGACAAGTAAGAAATATAAGAACTTTATATATATAAAGTTTTATGCTAATTCACTAACGAACTCTGCGAATTTTATAGCCTATCTAAGAAGGAGGATCAAATATTTTATTTAAGCGACATTCTTAACATATATAAGTGACACAAGTAGAATATCTAAGAAGAAAAACTGAATGATTGATGGGTGCACACACCCACTTTTACATAATCTACCAGCGGATGCACGAATAAGATTGACATCCTGAATAATTCATTCGGGATAAAATATCCTCAATTTTGCACTCTGACTTTCTTTTTATAGAGATAGCCCTCATTTTCGGTAATGTATGGCATTAATGCCGGTTTAAATACCTCTGTTATGTGTTTATTCAAATTCTGTGCAATTTCCATGATTAATATCACTACAGACTTATTTATCGAATCTGAAAAAATCGCCTCTAGAAAGAAGTACATCCTCTGTTTATTTAATTAATAATAACAGTTTTTATTTAATAAACTTAATAGATAACAATAAAATTTTTACAGTATTCATTAAAAATTGATGCTTAAGATTTGAATTAGTTATCGCTCATACAAAGAATATTACACTTAATAGATTTCTTTACAATTTTTATCGATTCCCTCTTTATTTTGATTGAAATAATATCATAAAATAATGTTTTTTTCTTTATTTTTCATCGATCACTTTCTATTTTTAGGTAGTATTGGTATTCCTCCTCAGTATATCTTCATTAATAATCTACTTCATCGATGCTTCCCGGTAAGTTCTATGGTATAGTTTCTTTTTTTATGTTTTGTAACTGTAGGGATTTTTCATCTTATTCACATAACACATTTCCTAACGCATCGATTATACGTTAAATTTTAATATGTCTCTAAAATTTTCTTAGTTATTAAAAATGAAAAATATATATATAATATACAAGTATA
>AYEL01064554.1:0-12327 GCA_000484575.1 Olivierus martensii
ATTTCGCTGGATGGTAAAACAGTCAGAAAAAAGAAAAGGTTAACCTTTGACCTAACATAGGCAACGAATACTTCGCCAAATTAACAAATATCAAAAAAATAATTACACAGTTACAGAGAGAGACAAAAATTGTCTATATGAAAAAAAATTCAGAATTTTTCGATGAAAAATAAAAAAGATATGAATTTTTATAACTATGAATATTAATTAGGCTTAATTACAAAAACTTGCCGGACGGTAACGATTGGCTGAAACTGTAACGGCATGGACGTCAACGGGTTAAGAATAATGCTTACAATACCTATTACTGTGGCCGCTGGCAAGAGAAGCTTTAGTTTGCTAACTTAGCTTATAAAAACATACTCATGGTCCTCCATTTCTCAAGATAGAATGAATTCTTTGGCAATTTTCTCTATAGAAAATAATATTGCAAAGAATATAAATATAGAAAGTGCCATGAAAAGATTTGTTGATCTAGAGTCAAAAAAAAAATGTTTTAGAGTAGGCTAACTCTTTATACTGTCCAAATACTGGTAAAGAAAAACATTATTATTGTTTGTTAAAAATCAACCCAAGTAATAAACACATTTCAATATTTTTAGTTTGTTTTTTCCTTGTGAAAATTTTTATAATTATACTTAAAAAGGGTGCCAAAGTTCAGCTTGCCTAGAGCACAAGCAACCATAGAGCCAGCCCTGTTCATATATCATCTTGGAGGATTCAAGTTCCATTCCAGATCTCAAACTAAATTTTCAGATAGCTCTGGGTCTGGGCCAGTCTATATGTTAATTTATATTTTACATAACTATTCTAAGTATTATTTTGCAGATAATTTTCATTTTGAGATATAAAATAAAAAATATGCCATAAAGCAAAGCATGCCTGTACATGTACAAAATCTTTCTTAAGCATATGCATGTTATTAATTTTTAGATTTAACAGATAATGTCTATAACTAGTAGTTTAATTCTATTCAGTCCATTGGTGTGATAATTTGATTATAACAAGCATTATGCTTTAAAATCATCAGAAAGATATAATTAGTGGTTTGGAAGTACAGGGTGCGTCATCTAAATCCGGACAAAATAAACAATTTAATTAAACAAAATTTTATTTAACAAAAAGAATAAAATTATCAAAATTATCATTTGCACATTAATTTGGGATCCCTTTAGATTAAAATTACTCAATGTAATTCCCTTCTGCCTCAATTACTGCCTCGATCCTCGACCGGAAACGATGACATGCCCTGCGCAACGCCTGCTTGTCCAAGTTTGAAAACGCTGCCTCAATAGCGGCCTGGAGAGATGCCACATTAGGATGTCTCGACCTATTAGAGACCCTTTCAACAACGCTCCATACGTAATAGTCCAAAGGATTCAAATCTGGACTGTAAGGAGGCCAGAATTCTTTAGGAAGCAAGTTGCAGCGAGCAACTCTCTTTGTTTTAGCGGCATCAGACAGCATCTGTCGTATTTTTATGACATAGGACTTGTACCATAGGTCCTCTTCCGCAATTCGATGCATTGTGGCCTCACTCACACCCAATGTTTTTGCCAACTGCCTGAGAGATTGCCCTGGGTCCTCTGAGATGAGCTCTTGAGCTCATCGGACAACTTCCGGTGTCCTTGACGATCTCCCCCTGGAATGGCTCTTCCTTGCTGGGTTGGCAGAATCTTCTTCAGACTTCTCTGAAGCAGCATATCTAGCAGCAACATCATAAACTATTGATCTTGGATAGTTAAAGAATCAAATTATTTCGGAAGGTGAATGTCCAGCGCGAAGGCCTTTGATTATCGCTACTCTCCAATTATATTCTGCACTCGATCTTAATTAATTAGCTATTTTGTACTTATCCTCAAATGCATCATCTGTCTGGCTTACTAAAATGTCAGCAGCATCGTAGTGCTGATGTCAAATATGGCGGGAAATTCAATTTGAAATTTGTCCGGATTTAGCTGACGCATCCTGTATATTGATTAAGCATTATTCATCACAATGGAAACACACTGGAACCAAACATACTGGGAAAACTGGTATTTGACCTATATTAATTTCTTATAAATGCCTATTTTTTCACAACTCTATTACTGAAATAGGAGATATGTATGAATTTCCATATTTAACCACTTAACGTCAACACTATCATATACGATACAAACTTTAACCTCATATTATTATTAATGTATTCATTTTTTCTATCAGTTGACTGTTGTATCATATGTAATACATACCATACAAATGGAATGCCTGAATAATAGTGCACTCTGTAATTAATTTTGTAAATTATCAGAAATCAAAGATGGCTGCCTACAACTGAGCACATGTTTTGCTGATACCGAAGTTCGATGATATTAATTTTGTGATTAGTGGTAAATAACAATCAAAACAAAAATATTTTGTTATTACTAGAATGTTTATCCTTCTGTACAATCTAAAATGAAATTATTTGGTGCTTCTGGCAGGCTAATTTTCATACTTTTTACTTTGTATCATATTTGATACATCAGGCAAATCTCAGTATTTTCATACAACATTGGCAGGCTCTTGGAAGGTATCATTGTTATTGCTGAAGGTAAATTATATTTATTATATAGGCATTTTCTGTCAGATAAAGTTTAATATTTACATTGATAAATTCTGTAGTGCAATTTTCGTGATTTAAATGCATCTGATGACTTACGCTTGGCTCTTAAAAAAAGAACCTTGTTTTAATAGAATTATTATGAATAAACAACAACCACCTAGCCATTAAAATTTAAACATTGCTTTTTATGTTATATAGTAATATATATTGTAAATAAATACAGCATTTGTTTATGCAATAAATGCTTTTTCTTAAATAAAAAACATACACATTTTTTTAAGGGGGTGCAAGAGTTTATTTTCAGATTCAAGGGGGTTCTGACCATTAAAAAGGTTAAGAACCGCTGCTCTAAATTGATAAATAAATTACAAATAAGGATTCCTCCTGAAGGCAGTGAAGATGAATTTGCCTAATGTTACTTATTTGATACAAACCCAAAAAATAAAAAATCTCACATAATCAAATAACAATTATCTAGTATAATTTCTACACAAAATAAGAGTAAAAAAAATATCTTTTTCAATTTTTTTTAAATTTAATATCAAAATTCAGGCATTAAGTGGTTAAATACATAAAATATTAATTTAATTGAACATATCACAAATTAAATCAGAAATTATTTTAAACTACTAAACATGATGACCACTATTTTATGTATTTATCTATTAATATTAAATGGAAATATAGCAATCCTCAATATTTATGATCAACAATTTGTAATTTTCTAATAGTTCTGATCATTTAGTAAATATGGAATGATTATTTTGCACTGATTATGCTTCAAATTATCAAATTTTATTAAAAATTTGATTATTTGAAGCACACATGCTTTTTATTCATGACGATGCTCATGAATAAAAAGCATGCAATTCATTCATGAAGTACCTATAATATACATATGTATATTACAGGTACATTAGATTTGTGTTTATTAACATATATACAATAAAATATTTTTGATTATTTGAAGAGTAATCTAATATGATCACTTTTCTACACTAGTTGCAGCAAATTTTTCACTACTCATTTTGATTTTCTGTCATTTAAAGTCAATTAAATATTTTTATTGAGATTTAGAAATGCTTAATATTTCTTTGATATTTACTATCCAACAAATATTTCAATAAAATCATATTAGTAGGAAATGCAAATGGATATGATGTAACAATCATATTTAACTCCATGTCTAGTTTTCTCAATAAGTGTCACAGTGCAGCATTTTAATTCTAAGAATCTGGATATTTGTCTAATTACCCTTATTTATACCAATTGCAAATTTGATTTAGAAAAATTTGTGAATCAGTTTAAACATGGATTTTTCTATCAGTTTTTGAACTGAATTAGAAGGTCAACATTGATCACTTATAAACAAGTATATACAATAATCAAAATGAAAGAATAACTTTTTTAAATCTCACCTGAAAATTTCCAGCCTTTTTATCAAATTTCACTAAATTGCTCTTGTCGAGTAAAACAGCAGCAGTATAAATAAGATCAGCCCTACGTTTCTCAAGCACTGGATCTTCTTTTAGGGCATCATGTGAAACTCCATACAAAGTAGGAGCACGTAACATGCGTATATACAAATAAGTATAACCAAGCCAGGTGCAAGCATCTTTAGCTGTCTGTATGTTTCCAAGTACAATTTCAGCATTTAACATATCAGGCAATTTACTAATTAGTTGACTCTCTATGGGTAACTGAAAAATTTTAATATTTTTACTTATCTTTGTTAAAACTTATAATATTAACTTTTTTGATTATCAATTATATACTTTCATCTATCAAAAAGTGTCAATTTTAAAAGATTATTTTTTGAATTAATAAATAGAAAGTTTTCAAATAAGTATAGTCTATAAACTAAGAGTTTTTCCTAGAAAAATCATCATGTGACAACATAATCTTTAAACCAGTAACAAGAAAGATAGAAATATTGCTTAATTCTTTCAGTTTTAAAACGGAATCATTCCTTTTTTATAATCTAGGAATATCATACAAATAAAAAAATTATATTTGTCTCAAAAATCACCATAACTTTATCAATGGTCTAGAGCAGCGGTGTTCAAACCGTCAATCATGGAGTAGTTTTTGGTCGATCTCTTGTTTATTCCTTCTTACAAATTTAATTAAAATTGAAAACATAATAATTTATTTATCATTATTTTGTATTATTTTTTAATTTACTTTAAGTGTATTGCCATTGTTTATTTATTTTTTGTTAAAATTGTCAAATCAATAATTTTCTTATCATATGAAGTATACAGAGTGTGTCAGCTAAATCCAGACAAAATAGACAATTTAATTAAACAAAATTTTATTTAACAAAAAGAATAAAATTATCAAAATTATCATTTGCACATTAATTTGGGATACCTTTAGATTAAAATTACTCGATGTAATTCCGTTCTGCCTCGATCCTCGACCGGAAACGATGACATGCCCTGCGCAACGCCTGCTTGTCCAGGTTCAAAAACACTGCCTCAATAGCAGCCTGGAGAGATGCCACATTAGGATGTCTCGACCTATTAGAGACCCTTTCAGCAACGCTCCATACGTAACAGTCCAAAGGATTCAAATCTGGACTGTTAGGAGGCCAGAATTCTTTAGACCAAAACATATCCATGTTGTCTGACAACCAGTTTTGCAGTAAATGACTGGTGTGTGCAGGTGTGCCGTCCTGTGGAAGATGTAGGGTTTCCTGGAAGCCACAGTTTCCATCCAAGGTTTCACTATTGTTGTACACAGATGTGCTGTCCTGCTGGAAGATGTAGGGTCTCCCAGAAGCCACAGTTTCCATCCACAATTTCACTGTTGTTGTAAGAAAATGCAAGTAAACCTCTTTTGTTACGGTTTCCCCCTATAAGAACATGCAAGGTACACATCTTTTGTTATGGTTTCCCTCTTTCCAAAGACGTGTGGCGGTATGACATCACCTTCACTGGAAACAACAGCTAGGACGTGAACACTGGCCAGAAACTTTCGCCTTCACTGGAAACAACACCTACGACGTAAACACTGGCCGGAAACTTCGTCCTAGCTATTACGGGAACATCTTCAGGGTCATAGGCAAGCCAACGGTCATTTCTCCGGTTTACTTTGGCATCAACAGTAAAAATTTTCTCATCAGAAAAAATCTGATGCGTCCTGCAGCTTCATTCTTCATTGAACACAGAAGCAAGTTGCAGCGAGCAACTCTCTTTGTTTTAGCGGCATCAGACAGCATCTGTTGTACTTTTATGATGTAGGACTTGTACTGTAGGTCCTCTTCCGCAATTTGATGTGTTGTGGCCTCACTCACACCCAATGTTTTGCCAACTGCCTAAGAGATTGCCCTGGGTTCTCTGAGATGAGCTCTTGAGCCCTTTGGACAACTTCCGGTGTCCTTGACGAAGATGAGCTCTTGAGTCCTTTGGACAACTTCCAGTGTCCTTGACGATCTCCCCCTGGAATGACTCTTCTTGCCGGGTTGGCAGAACCTTCTTCAGTCTTCTCTGAAGCCGCATATTTTCAGACTTCTCTGAAGCCGCATATCTAGCAGTAACATCATAAACTGTAATCTTGGATAGTTAAAGAACTGAATTATTTTGGAGGGTGAACGTCCAGAATCTTGGATAGTTAAAGAATCAAATTATTTCGGTAGGTGAATGTCCAGCGCAAAGGCCTTCGATTATTGCTGCTCTCTGATTATATTCTGCACTTGATCTTAACTGATCAGCCATTTTGAACTTATCCTCAAACACATCATCTGTCTGGCTTACTAAAACGTCAGCAGCATTGTAGCGCTGATGTCAAATACGACGGGAAATTCAATTTGAAATTTGTACGGATTTAGCTGACGCACCCTGTACATATGAAAAGTTTTGAATATTAACTGATATTTCCCAAAAAATTCTGTCTGACAATTATGTCATCTGATCAACATACTTGTCAGAATCTGCTTTTTCAAATATGAATGTCATAAAAATCAAAAAACCAAATTACAAATGATCATTTGAATGATTGTCTGCAATTAGCCATTTCTTTGTATCAACCTGACTACGAAAATACTGCGAGTTCCAAACAATGCCAAATTTCACATTAACTTTTTTTTAATCAATTTGCATTTCTTGTAACTTATGACTTTGTAATGTATCTGTTGTTTTTCTAACTTTGGTTTTCCAAAATAGAGAAATAAATATTTTATTACGTAAACCAACATAGCCAAACTTTCCCTGGCAGACAAAGTCTATATTAAATGTCTGCCAGGGGAAGTTTGGCTGTGTTGGTTTACGTAATTTGAAATGGTTAATCCCCTGATTAGTGTTGATTTGAATATGTAAATATTTTATTCCAATATATTTGTTTTATTTGTTATATTAAAATAATTAAGTGATAAATAAAATTTTAAATACACAAATAAAGTTTTTAGGGCTGGGAGAGTGGGTCCTCTGAAGTGAGTGAGAGCACATTTAATTGCATAGTTGTATATAATCAGATATCAGGTTGGGGAAATGTAATATATATATATATATATAAGAGAGTAGATTGCCAAATAACTTAGCATAGGAAAGTAGCTTGCATAGTAAAAAAGGTTAAACACCACTGGTCTAGTGAGATAGTAGATACATCATCATTAAAAGATGAATTTTAAAAAATCCCAAGTATCAATTAGGAACAAGACAAAACAGATTCTTAATAGAACAGAAACATAAGACCTTTATTCATACACATTTTATACAACAGGGTCAGATATGCATTTTGGATGTTTTAACATCCAATTAACAATTATATACCAACAGACTGATGAGAGATGTTAAAACATCCAAATTACATATCTGATCTTGTACCAAGGTCTTATGTTCCTGTTCTATTAAGAATCTGTCATCTCTTGTTCCTGATTGAAATTTGAGGGATTTTTTAAAGTTCATCTTTTAGTGGCAACTTAACTACTTTAATTATATTATATTAATCATATTATATAAGGTGCAAGAAAAGTCTGTATCTCTCCAAAACCCTTTATAATTACATAGATTTCAAAAATCTGTTAATGCCAACAAATAGGAAGGACTATCTGATGGTGACTTTCCCATCCATGTTCATCTCTAGATACATCATCATTTTTTAAAATAATATACAGCAGAAAAAATAATAATTTAAGTTAAGATTTAGAGAGACAATTCTTTGAATCTTTACTAAAATAATTTTCAAATACTAACTATTTGTATTGTATATTTATTCAGTTAAAAACAAACATATAAATGTTTGTTTTTAACTGAAATGAAATGTTTGTTTCATTTTTAAACTAACTTCAAACTACAGGAATACCTTAAACAATGTAGATTATATGTTTCAAAAACTTGTCACACTAATTGAATCTACATTGATCAAGAAATATATTCAATGGGAAAAAATGAAAATTTGTTTCTAAACTGAATTTTTTTTCATTTAGGAGAAATAATTCGAAATAATTGACTTAATCTTAGACTATAGAATTTCTTTTAAAAGGAAAATATAGAACCAATAATATAGAGGTATGTATAGCATTAAAGCTGAGACTGTCACAATTACTGTTATTGTTATTAGCAGTGTGTACAGAATTATCAGATATTTTAATATACCTACATACAGGGCCATCGAGAGAAATTTTCGGACCCGTGACAAGTCTGTGATCTGGACCCCATTTAAAAAAGTGAATCACTTTGGTTTAATAAAAATCTTTCATGAGATTCATTAACGTAACTAACCTATATTTTTTTCTAAATGACGTAACATATCTTTCCACTAAGTTGGTACTAAGCGATAGGTTTTTTTATTATTATTCCAGTGTCCACCATGGGTTACCTATACCCCTGGTGAGATTAGCCATCAGGTGAAGGATGTGGTTCAACAGGTAGATCCAGATCTGTTCTGAAAAACTTTGTAAGTATGAGACTTGGGAACTAAACCCGGATACACGAGATACAGCACGCTCCTACTGCAGCCGTCCATCCTAAAACTGACCTTTTCAACTGACATCAAGCAATTCAAAAGGTCAATAAGTAATTTTGTACTTATCAGTGTTATATATAAAATAGTTTATTTTGGCACAACTACTTTGGGTGGTAGACAGTGCGTTCCGGTGGGGGCTTGCAAACTATTGGATACGTTATGTGATACATCGAGACCCGACGGTCGGGCCCTCTTCGATGCCGGGCCCATGACAAAAATCTTGGATGTCACCCCTCTCGGCGGCCCTGCCTACATATATACATAAAAGTAATGTAAAATTTTTATAGTTAAATACAGGTAAGCCTCGATTAATGCGAATAATGGGACCCGCAAATTTCTCGCACTATTGGAAGTACAGTAGAAGCTGTTTATTGTAATTGCAAATATTGTTATCAAAAATTCACGGTCCTGAATCGTCCATATTAAAATGCATTATGAAAACTCCGCTTATAGTAATCAGAATTTCGGTTACTGTCATCAGAATCGGTACACCGCTATAAAATACCGATAAAAAATATTGTAGATAATACTAAAATATTGGTTAAATCTATTAAAACAAACAATATTATTTGTTAATTGTTCATTTATTTGTTTTGTTTTCATTGAAATTTAAGCAAAAAACGAGAAAGTCCAAAGATAAACACTTGTCCTCCATTTATAATAATGCAGATTCGACTTAAATGGAAATATATGATTTGTTTTTTTTTTTTAATTAATAATTATTAGAACGATATAAGTTTGTGATTTAATAAAATTCATACAGATATATGTTTTTTAATTAATAATTATTAGAACGATATAAGTTTGTGATTTAATAAAATTCATACAGACAAATATGACTACTTTTCAAAACTTTGCAGTGCCTTTAGGTGGTTTCACTGCACATCTTGCCCTTATGAATGGCGTGGCCTTAATGTTGCCAGATCTGGCGATTTTTAATATTTTTTTTTAATGACAAAATATATAATTTCAAATAGCTGATATAGAGATTTAGCGACTTTATAATTCCCTTAATTAAAAAAAAATTTTTTAAATTATTTTTGATATAAGAATTTTCTTACTAGTGCTCTAATTCTTTGTGATTTTTCGTAAACTGGAATTGGCAACATTAAGTGTAATCATTTCATTTCACTTTTTGCTTAATTGATTACATAATATACAGTATAAAGTTCAATAAGTGTTTGTCGATCAATAATAGAGCTTTGTATTATTATTATTATTATTATGTTATAGTACATCAATGTGGGCACGGAGAGTACATCAATGTGGGCACGGAGTATCTCCGGGTCAAAGTGCTATTAGACACGAGTCAAGACATACCTACTTGTGATGTTTAATTGTGAGTTAACTGTCTGTGTCAGTGTTGAGAAACTTCTCTACTGTATTGAATAGAGATGCTTTTTGTAGTGTTATGTATGTTTGGATGTAGATCTAGTGTTTTGAGGTTATTATTATTATTATTATTATTATTATTATTATTATTAAGTACATCAATGTGGGCATGGAGTAACTTCGGGTCAAAGTGCTATGTCGGAAATGAGTCAAGACATAATTACTTGATGTTTAATGGTGTGTTAACTTTCTGTGTCAGTACTGAGAAACTTTCTTACTATGTTGCATGTATTGAGTAGTTATGTGATAATTTTAATTTTTTGCATATTGATTAGGCTTTAATTAATTGGAAGCACATTATTACAAATGGAAATTGAAATCTCTGGCACTGAAAGAGTTAAAACTCTATAGTTTATAACTCAAATTTAAATATATTAATCCTCTGCATGCAAAAAAAGGTAACATGCCAGCTAATTAAGTAATTAAGCCTAATTAATAATGCAAAAAAATTAAAATCATCATATCTTGCTTAATTTTCATCAAAATCTTTTTAAAGTTTTACAATTAATTAGATTTTCTGTTTTCTTTTTAACAATTTAAACATTCTTTTAGTTTTATTCTTTTCAGAAGTTTTCATTCCATCATTCCATATATGAGATTGCTAAAAAACATGTTTTTTTTTATGATGATGATTTAAACATCCAATGAAATAACTGCTATTTTTTGATTGTATTTGGTCCTATGGATAAAACAAGCCATGAATAAAGAAAATCAGCATTATATTACAAAAAAAAAATCAATAAAAATCCAATTAATATGCAAATTTTTATTAATGTATTTTAAATTATTTACAATATATCATGTAATTAGTTCAAAATTTACTTAAATTTATTGAAATATTGTTATTATTAATAATTTATATTTACTAGTAAACCTGTTGCAGTTACGCCAGCAATAAAAAAAAAATATGTCGATGATCGATGAGTGATTTTATAATTTAATTTCAAAATTTAATCTATGAATAGATTAATTAGGAGTAATTCCAGAATTTTCTGTTGAATTTAATTAAATACTCCACTGGGACTAAAGTTTTTCGCCAGAGGGTGAGAGACTGGGCCCAAGGGAAAAATTTATATGGGCTCCAAGTAATTTTAGAGCTATAAGGTTGGGCCAATTTATTACTCCTGTTCGGACTCTAATTTTCAATATCATCTTTCTACAGTTAATTGGCGCGTAAAAATAAATTGCGGGCTGATATGCGACCCCTCGTGAATCCCAAGCTGGGAAATTTTACCACATCACTCTCCTCTCGTTGGCCCTGTTTTCGCTGCTCATTTGAAAATGTATCTGCCTCGAGCCACACTTCCATGAATCCCGCTTATTCTTCATTGACATCATCGGACATTCTGACCACTGGCAAATGACCGTATGGCTTAAAAACAGAAAAGGTGTTTTGCTTGCTCAAATGTATAATCTCAGACTCGATTCTAAAGCCATTCAATTAAAATAAAATGAAAGATTTTGTGAATTAATGTAAAATTATCACAGATATTGTAGTGATGTCATAAATACGATTGAAAATATTTATTTCATTTTTACATGTTTGAATCTGTCAAGTAATAAATATAATCAAATAATTTTGTAATGTATAAGTATAGAAAAATAACAGTGAGTCCTTTCGGAGTATTTACAAATAAAGGTATAATCTATCTGGGTTTGCAATCTTCTTGCATCCATTTTTTTTTTATATTTTTCTTGCCCATTATGCATTTTATTTGCCTATTTATTATTATTCGTTAATCTCAGAGGTGATCAATGTACGCCACGGAGGTAAGAGATAGATGGAGATGGCATGACGTCACTAAAAGTGAAGCCAGCGATGGGTTGACCAAGATGGCCGCCTTTCGATCATATAAACTCGGAAGTTTGATCTTAAAATTGTTATAACAATCTATTTCATGATAAAACCTCTTATAATAATAAACGAGACCAAATATTAAGACAACTATATGATATACGTAACAAATTTTAATAATAATTGTATAGTAGCTTTTAGGAAACAGTATTTATTTAAAACATTAATTGCAATTCGATAACATTTTTTTAATATATAATTTATTTTACAAACATTATTACTTTCTTTTTTTCTAATTCATCTTTCCAATATAGTTTCAGGAATATTAATATTTTTCTCTTTATTCTACTTAGATTCCAGATTGTATTATAAAATTGCAGGTAATGAGTAAAAAGTAATGCTTATTCAATTGCAAAATTTTATAAATTTTTCACTGAAATTTTATTCTCACAACAAAATTTTCGAAACAAAGTGAAGAATGAGAATGAATGTAAGCATCTCATTATGTATCCTTAAAAGCAACTCTACTGGAAATTATATTAAAACATTAATAAAAATAATTCACATTCTATTTTTTATGGTTTTG
>AYEL01064556.1:0-23078 GCA_000484575.1 Olivierus martensii
AGTTTTTATTAACATTAGGTTAGGTTAGTTATATTAAGTCGCCATATCTTCATGGCATATTCTGCATCTGGCAGCAGCCCTTATAAAGCCCATCACAGGCTGGCCTGTGATGGGCTTTATAAGTGGCCGCTGCCAGATGCAGAATATGCCATGAGGATATGGCGACTTAATATAACTAACCTAACCTAATGTTAATAAAAACTACTTCGAAGGCGGTAGGCAAGGTAGGCGACTGCCTACGGCGGCAAAACCGCCTGAACTAAAGCGGAAAAAAAGTTTTTTTGAAGCTTAAGGTGGCATTTTTTGGATTTGCATACGGCGGCAAAAAGAGTAGGACGGGCTGTGCCAGCACCCATGATGGGGTCAACCGGATGTTCAAAGGATGGGGTTCAACAGACCGGGTCCGGACCCCTCCTAAAAAATTGGAGGTATGGAACCCGGATCCTCCAGGGTGGTAAGTCAAAGCTTTACCACGCGGCTTTAATTAACATTAGGTAATCTATTAATAATTTCATTACATAATAATAATAATTAGTAATTACATAATTACGGCGCCGTAAGGTTAAATTCGCCCTTAAGTACTTTTCAATTTTTATACGGCCCGCTTCATCCTGAAGATTGTTTATCCGGCCCGCGGCAGAAAATAATTGCCCACCCCTGCTCTAGAGTATATTTTAAATAAATAATTATAATAAAATTAAAAAAAATAAAAAAAATTATAATAAAAAATAATATATTTTTTTTTTTTTACATTGTGTTTTTTCTATTTTCTATCAGATCGATTATCCAAAAAATTGTTTATCTGAATACCCTTGGTCCCAATTAGTTCAGATAATCGACACTCTACTGTAATAGTTTATCTTGCTATCATGAGATTTTCAATGTAAAGATTCATGATGATACACAGATGAAATTACTCTATTAAAAAAAAAGCCAGAAAACCTCAACAGTTAGTCATAGAAACAGCAGAAACTTCAGTTACAATTGCAGCAACTTCCAATATTGAGGAATAGCAATTGTAATATAAATAATAAAAAATTTTTATTTTATATTTTGTTAATAATTCATAATATAATTTCTAATTATTAACAATTATAATAAATTATACTATATTACAGTTCAATATACAATAAAATAAGCATTTCCTATTCAAATGCCTAGAAAATTCCATTTAAATTTGAATCTTTTAGTTGGTCTGAAACATAACTCCATATAATACATTAAATCAATGGGAAATTGATACCTGATATCAGTCATTTCGATATAAGTTGTGGTTTTTAGAAATACAATTATATTATACAGGTTTTGGAAATAAGTTATAAAAAAATCTGTAAATATGCTTTCTGTAATAAAACTTAATTATGCTAAGAAATTGGTTATTTCTATTGACTATAAAATTCAAACATCCAAAAAGCACTATTAGCAGTTAAGGATAAATGATTTTTATTTTAATAAACTTAAAAACGCTTTCGGTACAGAATATACCATCATCAGTTACATTGAACTATAATCGAAACGCATTTAAAATTATATGGAATTCAAAATTACAGAATATTTTCAAAAAATTAAATTGGCCAAAAATACAATCCTATAGGGGCATTTTTTGACTAAATTAACTTCTAAGTTACATTATAAATTATATTAACAATGAGAACATAATTAATAAAACTGGTACTAAAGTTAAGTCTAAAGATTGGTCGAAATTTAATTAGTGTGCTTGTGCACCACATATTTCCACACACTACTCATTTCTTCCACTTGTCTAAGGTTTATTACAGTTTTGTTTTTGTTAGATTTTAAAATTTCAATTGTTTTCTATTATCGGCAGATATTTCCGGTCATGCACTTTTTTAATTATCTTCGCATCTTCCCATAATATACTTATGTCTTTTTCATATGCTCTTTGTGCCAGGGCAGTGACAAGGTTACCTTTAGCCAAATTGTCTTTATGTTCTGCCAGTCTATCTTTGAAGTTTCTGGCTGTTGCATCTACATAAACTTCTATGGTCCTATCTTCTATGTTGTTTACTGGTATTTTGTACACCCCAGAATCATATTCTGTGCTGTGCTTCTCCTTGTCATTGCACAGCAGGCTAAAAATCATGGGTGGTCTTCTATATGTGCATTTCTTATTTGTGGTTTTGAGTGTCTTTCTTACTGTCCTATTGTTATGCAACCTATGAGGTAGGGAGACCTGATTACTCATTTCCAGTGCTTTGTCTCTGGCTAATGGATTTTCTGGTTAGCTGGGAGATCTGCATTCACTTTCCATCTTTCGCCTTTGCTCATTGTAGATCTTTTTCATAAATTTCATATTATAGCTATGTTTCATACCCCAATGGTATATCCTTTAAGTTCTTGTTTCCAGTACTCTTCTTTATTACAATGTGTTAAACTCCTTCTAAAGTAGGCTACAAATGCCTATTTTTTATAGCACCAAGGGTCATACGACCATCTTTAGAGTTAGTTTTAGTACCCCAGTTTTATTAATTATGTTCTCATTGTTAATATTATTCATAATGTAACTTAGAAGTTAATTTAGTCAAAAAAAAAGCCCCTATAGAATTGTATTTTTGGTCGATTTAATTTTTTGAAAATATTCTGTAATTTTGAATTCCATATAATTTTAAATATGTAATTTTTAATGTGTTTATAATTCGATGTAACTGATGATGGTATATTCTATACCGAAAACGTTTTTAAGTTTATTAAAATATAAATCCTTTATCCTTGACTGCTAATAGTGCTTTTTGGATGTTTGAGCTTTCTGTAATTTATTTTCTTAAATTTTTTCTTTGTTTTCTGTTTTTATTGATGAAAAAATATAAGATGGATATAAATTCTAACATGCATTTATAATTTATTATATTATACAAAGGGTTCTCATACATGCTAATTTATTTATTATACAGAAAAATTTTCAATCTATTAATATATCAGCTTCAGTTAATAAATTATACTCAATTCAATAAAATAATAATAAAATTTAGAAACCTAATTTTTAAATCACTCAAAAATTATATTGATCAAAAATATAATTACACAAATTAAGAATATACAGGGTTATTCAGAAGTCTATGAAACATTTTAAGCATTCGCTACAAAAACTTACTCAACATACTATATTTTATTATACTGAAATAAAGATAAACAGACCAATATTTTTAATTATTATTTATATATATATATATATCAGATTTTTTTATGGCACCATTTATGTGCAACATGGTAGTAGTACCATAAAATATCATAAATTTAAGGCAGCACTTTGTTAGTAGAAATCCTACATAGATGTAATAATAAGTTGTGTATTGAACATTGAACTTTATCTATATGAGTTTGAAATATAGAAAAATATTTAATAGTTTAGGTTACTATGTTTGTGATTATAATGTAGAGATTTTGGTTACTTTGATTGATATAGCAATGCAGGTACAGTCGGTTCCATAAAGTTTTGTACCTAAGCGGAAGGTGTTCGGCTTCCTTCCAATAGTTCAAAGCAATGTGATTCATCAGTTCAGGCAAATCATTCGAACTCTCCGAGTATCGGATGATTCCATTAACTGTTGTCGTAGCAACGGGGGTGGGTAATTTTAATTGCACGTGTTAATTTTTTTGTCTGCAAGATGACTTTGGATGTTCTGTAGGGAATTTTTGTTTTATTAATAATGTACTAATCTATTTTGTTATTAATGAAACAAAAATGGTGCATATTATCACTAATATTACATGCGCAATCAAGAGATAAGTTGTTATACCACTCGCTATTGAATAAAACAAGAGTGACAAAGAGGTGTATCAAAGTCATAATCCTGAAACATACGTTTTCGGTGTATTTGAAGTTTATGTTATTTACGGTAATAATGCCAAAAGCTGTAGATAATAGCTAATTATATACTTGAAGAGTATCTACATATGGAAATTATTTTCATGTAGTTTACACCATTTACAGAAAACATTCTGGTTTCTAATAATGGCATTTTATTTTGGTTTAGTCTGAACAATCTCACAGTTGGGTAACTGTGGGCTATGAGTTAAACATCAATTGTAATATATTTATTTCTGCACATTTGAAGTTCATAGCAATTTTGAATTATATTTGGGTTTATTTGGATCATATTTTACCTAGCTAGGAAATTTCGGTAACCTTATAATACAGTAGAAAGATATTTAGCTTCTTGTTCATTATTAATGGAAAATTTGGTTTATGATTGTTAATAATATGAATAATATATATTGTATTCATACTATTAATGAAGATCAAATGTTTAATAGAACAAAATTACTTTATTATATCACTAAATTTTCTCACCAGTTAACTTAATCATCATCAGAAAATAACAAATTGGAATGCCTGATTTGATCAATAATTTTATTCATACTTTCTATTATTTTCTGTAAAAATGCAGTTTCTTATATTTTTAACAATAAATACGATTCAAATTGAAAATTTTAAAATCCTTATAATGTAATGAACTACATATATCTGGAAGTGATATCCATTAAATATATAATAAAAATTCAAGGCTTATATAAATTATAATATTAGAGTAAATAGTACCGGTAACTTTAAAAATGAAATTACTTAATGCTATTAGAAATGATAATAAAATTATATTTTGCTTTTTTTCTTAAATGTAGTAAATAAACTAGCACAAATTAGTTATAATCCTTCTCGTTTAAACTTAGGCAAATACGTTTTCACTAAAACACGTGACCACGACGTCACGTGAATTTTGTCCATTGTAGAACACAGCGTAGCTAGATAATACTAGCTTATCGGATAAAAGGGTGGATAAAGAGACCAATACTCGATAGTAATTCTTAAAAAAATGCTGATAGCTAATGACGCAGTTATATGGAATTTCTTAAATGCTTTTATGTTTTGTTTTTCCGAAAGATGTTTAAACCTATCAATATTAGAAAATATTAAAAGATTTTAGCAAATACCGGAGTTTAATAAATGTAAAAAAGAAATTATTATGTATTATCTAGTTTATTCAAACTTAAAATATATAATAAAGCGAAGTCAGAAAATTTATTTTTTAAATTTTAAAGCATCTTTTCGAACCTCAGATGAACACATCACCATATTGCACATTTGTCTGGAAAATGTTTAAACCGTTTATATTTTAATTGCATTGTTTAAAATTTAAACACAAACTAATATGTTGACCAAAAAAAAAAAAATAATGTTTCTCCAAACAAGATTCGAACTCGGCTCCTCGGAACAGTAGGCAGACGCTCTACCGATGCTGCTATCAGTCTCTATCGCTTATTCTTGTCAGTTTAGAGCACGTGACGAGCACATCCCGCACGTATACTTCCCTCCCTATTCTCAGTCACAACAGACAAGTCCATTTGAAACTGCCTTGAATCTCGGTACAAGTACCTGACTTTACAATTGATCAACTTCCGGTGAGCTTAGCCCCTACGAGGTAGGTACAAAACTTTATGGAACCAATTGTACATCTGCATTTTAGAATGTTTTATGGATAATGTTTGGCATTCTGAAATATTATTGTAAGTAAAGAAAGCTTGTGAAAACCAAAAATATTTTTAAGGTGTTATTTTTTATTGAATAAATATATTAACTTGCTAATTGTGCTAGTTTATAACTTTTATATAATAATAAATTTAGTAATTGACACTTACATCATGCTTACAAGTGAAATCAATAAGTGCTTTATTAAAATTAATTTTGTTAACTAGCTTTATAATATTTTGTTAAAGTGCAAAAATAAAGTTAGCAAATTAATTCAATAAATAACTTATTTAATCAGTTCAAAAAAGTCAGTCCAAACAATAATGCTAATAAAGCAATAATCTCAAATGTCAAATAAATCTTAATCTAATTAAAATAATAATCTGCACATATTCCCTAATTCTGTTCAATTGAAAGTTAAAGTATTTTAATAAGGTGATTAAGACTAATGCAACACATACTGATTATCTGCTCATCTCAACATTCTGCTTATAAAAAGAGACATCTTAATAGTCAAGCTTGTTTACATATATCTCATAGAAAATTATTAATTTCTGTTTATAGATTTTTATTGACAGTCATATCATAATTCATTATTATATTTATTTTGTTTAAAATTTAGTGGAGAGACGTTATTCTTTAACTTGAATATTTCATAAGATGTCAGTTCAGAAGTGGTAATTTTATATATATATAATAATGTCATTTAACACATCCTGAAAACAAAAACAATTTCATTTTTCCCAACTTAGGAATGTAACTAGCTTTTCCCTAAACTAAATAAAATATTTAATTAGTAAATATAAGAAGAAAATAATATAATTAAAATAAAAGTTTGGTTTGATTTCTCACATTTTATATAGAATAAATTATTAATATGGTTTCTTACCTAGTAATTTACTTACAAAAGGCTTCACTTTAAAAGGTTCAAAATCATCTATATGTTCACCCGTACCAATAAAAATAATAGGACTTTGAGTGGCAGCAACTCTGTAAAAGAGAAAATTTCATTGAAATATGAAATAGCTAAATAATATTAAATTCCTCTTATTTTAATCTAAACAATTCAATAACAATCTTTACATATGTAATATTGATCTCATAGCTTTTTTGTTACATCCTCGAGAGAAACTATAAAAATGACTGGAAAATAAATCATATGCAAGTATGAGGTAAATATCCTAAACAGTATTACTTGATATAATATTTTCTGATAAATATTCAAGTAAAAATCTATATAGCATTAAACAGGCTGAGGTTATACAAATCAATGGATGAAGCTTAGCATAATCAACTATGGTAAACACATCTTAAGTTTACTATTCTTGATTATGCAACACACTATCACCCACATGCAAACAGGTGAAGGACAATATAGTCCATCCTTAATGAGACCAATAGTATATAATCCTTAAGTAATAAATAAGCAGCACTTTCTGCAGTTATAGGCTTAAACAATTTAATTCAATTCTTATACAATACTAACGCTTTCGGCATACATACGCCATCCTCAGGTTTTTTTTTTTTTTTTCCTCTCTTCTACATTCGAATTAAGATAACAAACATTTTTAAGATCATTGCTATGGTAACAATTGTTATTAACTATTGTTACCGTAGTAATGATCTTAAAAATGTTTGTTATCTTAATTTGAATGTAGAAGAGATAAAAAAATATATCTGAGGATGGCATATGTACGCCAAAAGCGTTAGTATTGTATAAGAATTGATTAAATTGTCTAAGCCTATAACTGCAGAAAGTGCTGTTTATTTATTACTTAAGTATTAATTAGAAAGCAGTTAGAAAGTAAAGACTTTAGTATATAACCCTTCACTTGAATTGGGAAGAAGTTAACTCTGACCTATCCTATTATTATTTTATTATGCTCTTTATTATTTATTATTATTTTCATTATTATTTAACATATTATATTTTAGTTTAAGAGTTGACTCACTTTCCGTGTTCTCCATCTCATCAGTTAGCAGTTACGAGTTACAGACCGGAAATCCGTCTTCCAAACAAACTCTCTCAGCTCTTAATGTCATCTAATCTAAATAATTTTACCACTGATACGATGTGAGAATATAAGAATGATCTCTTATCAATGTTTTATTCAGTACATAATTAATTCGTAAAGAGGATGACAAGAATTGATTAGTCTGTAAACTAATAAATTTGAAATTGTTGCACAACAATGTAAATGAAACAACTCGGGACTGTAAGTCGCTGGTATAAAAACGTAGGCAGCAACTGACACAACGGGTGTTTGAGGTATTCGTATTGAAGTAGAGCTGATTAGTGACATCTTTCTTGTAAAGTCAACCATGGCTTAAGGTTGTATCGGAAGTTGATGTATTAGAATTAATTAATATTTAAGGGTATATTATTTATGAATATTTAATTTTTGGATATAAATATTTGAAATTTGATTAAATAAGTTTTGGTTGATAATTTGAATTGTGCATTATTATAGCTTAAATAAAGCTTTTGTTTACACTTTAAGTGAGAGTTCAAGTGTTTGAGTCAAATAAATTTATATTTTATTATTTAACTTTGTGTTGAAAAGTTATTCAATTTATTAGTATAAGTTTCTAACGTCATTTTTGTCATATTAGATTTAACACTTATTTGATACTTTAAGTTGTAAGTTTTCCGATGGTTTGTTTTTTTTTGTCACTTAGTTATTGATAAATTGATTTGATTGGACTATATTTATTTATTTGGGAAATAGTAAAAAGACCTGAGCTCAGACTGGACTCTGGATTTGCAAAGTTGTTAAAACAATTAGGTTGAATTTAGATTATTATTATTGGTATTTTTGAAATTAGTGACTTTGCAGAACTTATAGAGAGAAATTTAAAAAAGAAAAGAGGGATAGTTCTCCATACAGATAATTGCAAACTACTTACGAGATATAAGGGGGTGATATCTTTATCATTCCTAACGATAAAGATAAGCCCCCATCAGATTCCCACACAGGGAGTATAGATCATATAAATATACATATAAATTGTGTATAGGTCATATCAGTGCAAAATAATGATATGAACAGAAGGGAAGAGGTATATTGGCAAATGTTAAGAAAGTCTGAAATGCAGAATTGGTGAAAATATAAAAATGATATAATGAATGAGAATTAACTAGTCCAGAAAATTTTATGAATCATTCTTAGATATACAATGGGATAAAGCTGAAGAGATTAAAAATATCCACTCCATAAGATTAAAAATATCCACTCCATAGATCAAGATGGCAGAAATTCTACAGATAAACAAGCTGATACTATCCATGTCATCAATGATAATATGCCAGAATTGATCCCAACACTACGGGTCGGGCTGTAAAGAACGATGACTAAATTTACCTTTTACATGATACAATTACTTTACTCATAAATTAACTATGTCAATACTAATTATATTTATATTTTATTGTATCTTTTAAGTTATGTTACCATGAATATAACTTTTGTTTATGTTTTAAATTTCAAATTACTGTTCTTTTAGCATATTGTAATTTTCCTTCTTTATCAGAATTGTCTTGACTTGAGCTTTTACTGCTGATAATTTTTTGAAGTCTTACATATTTTATACTTTGAAATCAAAGTACTTCAGGTATGTATCTTTATGTCTGATTAAACATTTATTCTACCAACTTTAAGCTTGTTTATGTAATTTTTGTCAGTAAATAAAATAATTACATAAAAAATTTATAAAATTTGATATTTTAAAAGGAATACGATGATGATTTTGTGATGTAATTAACACTTATATATGCAATTATTTCTAGGTTTAATATTATAATAAAAAAATAATTATTATAAGAATAATCAAATAGTGTATACATAGCATATTATGTCAACTATTGAATTTTTTATTATTTCATTCAAATTTTTGATTGCCATTTTATATTAGCTATAATATAGAAATAAATCTATATTATAGCAATATAGATTTATATTGCTGTAATATAGATTTATTTCTATCTATATTTGCTGTAATATAGAAATAAATCTGAGATATTTATAAATCTTTCAGATATCACATTTAAGAAACATCATCAATATTAACCAGCACATGTGCAAGCTGCCAAAAAAAACTAAATACAAGTCTTTACATCTTAAAGCAATTCAAACAACAAAAATTTTTTGTTATTTTTATTTGTAATTTTTTTCTGTCTCTGTGATATATACATTAATTATAAAGATCCATTATATATTTACAAAGATGTAAACATATATATATTATAATAGCATATTTCATATTAAATGTTTATTGAATGAAAATAACATGATTTTAACAAATTGCATACTTTGTAATTGGCAGAAGACTAAAATATTTCATAAAATTTCTATGCTAGATTTTTAGCTATTTATATTAAGAAATTTATGTACAAATTAAATGTCAAATGTTATGTAAAACAGGTTATGTTTTTATTTATTTTATTATTTTAACCAATATATACACATGCTTCTCTAATTACAAACATTCTAGTTATGAATGTGAAATTTCATATTCAAATCTCACAAAATTTCAAAAATTCTTTGATAATTTTCAAGAATATAATAACACTGGTTACTAGAGCATTCTGCAATGTAAAAAAACAATTACAGTGAAACCCCGCTCGTGCGTTCCCGTATCGTACGACTTTCCCGCTTTAAACGTCTATTTTCGGAAGTCCGAGCATTTTCCTATACATGCAATGTAAAACTTTCCCTCTTCCTACGTTTTAATTATATAACTTTTTTTATTATGACGTCATCAGAGTTCCCGTTTCGTGCGTTTTCCCGGCTTGTTCGACTTTTCGGGCCGGTCCCTGAAAAGTTTCAAAATCGGGGTTTCACTGTATAAAAAACTCTCACTTTATAATCAGAACTTTTTGTTCAAATCTGTGAAATAAGAAACTTCTAATTGGTACAATTGTGAAATATATTACAAAATACAGTATATAAAGTTATTTCAGTAGTTTTCAGAGCTAAATAACAACAGCATCTTAGTTACAAACAACCCAAGTTATGAAGAAAACTACAAATTATGTTTGTAATTAGAGGAGTGCAAGTACATAATACTAATAAAAAAAATTTTTTTTTAATGAAAATATATATTTTTTAAACTAGAAATCAGTATTTCAAAATTTTAATATTAATAAATTTTTATTAAATAAACATTTGATGAGTTTGTCATTGAAAAAATAATTATATAAAAATTATAAATCTAATTCAGCACAAATCCACTGAATTTGTGCTGAATTAGATTTATAATTTTAAGTTAAAAGTGGAAGTTTATCTATATAATCTGGATATAATTATATAAATAATAAAACTAAAAGAATATATACTGTATATATATATTCCTCTAGTTACAAACATAATTTGCACTTAAGTTTTGTTCATAAATTTGGTTGTTTGTAATTCAGATACTGCTGTTATTTTGGCTCCAAAATATTGAAATAACTTTATACACTGTATATTATATTTTTCACAATGGGCCAATTAAAAGTTTCTTATTTCACAGATTTTAATGAAATATTCCAAATATAAAGAGAGGAATTTTTTATGTAATATGTTAACTGTGTAATTTTCCATTATATTGGTTGCTAGAGTATTTTGCTATATTATTATTTAAAATTTCACATTTGTAAATATGAATTTTCATAACTAGAGGAGCACTTATATGCATATAATATACATAACATATCAATAAACTAAACAAAAAAAGAGAGAGAGAGAGGAGGGTAATTTTTTTGGTGTAATTGATAATTGATGTAACTATTTTAATCAAATTCAAACAATTAAAGGATTCAATTATTTTAATGATTGATTTTTAACATTTAAAAAGTTCAAAGAAACAAAATATAAAAAATTACAGTAAACCCTTTAAAATTCAGCACATTTTACAAAAATACTCAATTTAAAATTTGAAAATTTTAGTAATCTAGCATTATCTTTAATCTGGTAGTTGTAAAGCATTTCAACGATTGAGTCACAAAATATAAATTAATTGATGGTCTATAATTTTTAGTTTATTTGAAATTTCCATTGTTTTTTAAATATAAGTTTTACAAATGTATAAAATTTTATTTTTAACAGTGTCTGTTTATAATAATAAAAAACCATTTTTTTACAAAATTGTATTGGCTTTTAATAAATTTCTATGTAATTTAATACTCATCAAAATTATGTAAATAATAATAATAATAATAATACTTCATTCAATCATAAATCTTTTCAAAACAAATGCACTTCATATTTTATTTGCTAACAGAGGGGTGATCCAAGATCATTTTGGAAATGGTAAATGAGGAGATGTGGCATGCAAACAAAGACAATAAAACAACCCAAGTTATGAAAAGTTATAGATGAAAAGTATAGGATGGTTTCTAAATCACATATTATATCAAATTTTAATGTTATGTATAACAAATTTACAGAACATTCTTTGATGGATTATTCAGAGATTTTCACATATTAAAAAATATAATTTTAAAATGTGTTAAATAATATTTTTAATTATAATGATTATTTTAAACAATCTACTAAAAAAATATGTTAAAAATCCATAATAAATGAAATAGAATAATAAGTACTTAATGCAATAGGATAAAAGACAAATTTTATTCAATCAAGTACTTTCAGTTACAGCATAACCATTTTCAGTGATTTCTGACATTCAGAATTTACTATTCTATAAAACAACAATGAATATGTGACATTTTACCTATTTAAAGGTTTAAAAATGGAATACTTTCTATATATGTTATAACCAAGTAGGGGACACTGTGTATAAATGCATTATTAATTTTCAGAATTTTATTAAAAATTTCATCATTTAATAAAATTTAAAAATTTTTTAATTTCCAGAAAATTAGTTAAAAAATCTAGTCTAATTATTAATTCTTAGATGGTGCCATCTTAGTCCAAATTTAAATAAATAAATAATTAAATCAACAGATGGTGGCACTTTAACCTTGATTTAACCAGGGGTTGCCAAACTTTTTCTCACAACAACCCCTTTGATGATGATATAAAAATCTGGAGACGCCCAGTGAAAGTTTTAATATTAAATAATTTTTAAATCTATTTTATGAAAGATTTTTGAATAGTAATAATTAAGGTAGTGTAAAATAAACTGTACAGCAATACCTCGCATAGTCCGGTTAATTGGTTCCTCTTTCTTACCGGACTAATTGAAACCGGACTATTCGAGGTATGTAACCTATGGGAAAAATTATAATTGGTTCCAAGAAATTTTTGATTTGTTCATATGTTTTTTTTTAAATCATAAATTCTTACTTTAATAATTATTTCATATGCATTAAATATTAAAATCTTTTATAAAGATATATAATAGACAGTAAGGAGACAGAAAGGTAGATCCGAGTACATAAAAACGAATAGATAAAGAGGGCTCGCCCAGCAGGTGAATGTATTCACTTTCTCCAAGTTGGCTGCTCGGCGCCATTACAAACCCAGAGCGGCAATCTGCATAAAGGCGGATTCCCACTTGAATTGGGCCGCTGTGGGCTGATGAGTCGCAAATGCCGATATGCCCAGTATTCGTTCCCATTCAATGATTCAATTAAGCATTTGTGGTAAACAACTGATGACGTTGCACTTGAGAGGCAGGCATTATAACAAATGTTGTTCAGATAAATTTGGCAACACTGGAGCAGCCGCCTGCTTGTCTCAGCTCGTCATAGTGGCTATTCGAGTCATATATAGGTAATAAGTAGCAAGCACACTTAATTTCATATTTATTCTAAAAAATAAAGTAAATTAAAAATTTTTTTATTAACAATTACAATCCGGACTATAGTGAAACCCAAACTATTTGAAACCAGACTATGCGAGGTATTGCTGCATTTTAAAAAACATTTACAACTAATCAAGCAACAGGACATTTTTATACTGAACTAAAATTTTTTTTTAATGTGAAGAGTGGGCTTGATGTTTTTTAACAACAATTATTGGTGAAATTTTAGATTATTATTTTCTATTGAATGTTAAAAATTCTAAAAAACCTCATAAGACCTATTTATTTCTCACTGACCCCTTGAGAGTTATTAATGTTCAAAAATTACCCTACCTTTAAATGATGAATTCTTTTACTTTATTCTAGCACTTAGGTAGGATTTGAGAGTTGGTACAGACCACCGGGGGGTCAGTACTGACTACTTTGGTAATCACTAATTTAACCCTTTCACTGCCAACTATTTTTTTAAATTATGCCTTAATATGCAAAAATAAATTAATTAATTTTCATTGAAATCTTTTGAAATTTTCAGTATTTATTGCATATTTTGTTTTCTTTCTAATAATATAAACATTTTTTTGATTTTATATTTTTCATAACTTTTCTTATTACATATACAAGATCAACAAAAATATAATATTTTTTTTTATATGAAATTTTAGCCATCCAACAAAAGAGTTATATTTTTAGATAGTGACAAATTCTCTGAACAAAATGAGCCATGAATGAAAAAATATTACCAAAATTTTCAGAATTTAGAAAAAACCATGAGTTATGTAACATCTATTGAATGAAGTTATGTCATAATAAAATTATTAATTTAAATATTATATATTTAAACAACAAATACAAAATTCAAAAATTAATACAGTAACTTTAAACAGGTATAGCTTTTTTTAACAATATTAAGAGAAAAAACTTAAAAGCAAATAACATTTAAATAAATTCTAAGAATATTAAATGCTATAGTTTATAACAAAATCATTTGCTTTAGATTTATGGCATAGTGCCATACTGATGAAACATTTTCAGTGCATCTGTGGTTAATAAGATCTTTGTCTTTTTCTCTTCTTAGAATCTCAAGCATATCTACTAAATATTTGTTTTCATAATTAAAAACTTTTTTAAGAATTCTTGCAATATTCCATTTAATATTTATATCATTTTCATAAGCCTTTCTCGATAAAGCTGTTGAAGTATTACTTTGTCTAATGTCATCATTTCAGTATTCTTTTAACCTCTGTCATGCCTATGTAGAATTCTTCGTCGTCATCATCATTTCTATTTATAACCGGTATCCTGTTTATTCCAGCTTTTTCCATATGACTGTTTATCTTTCTCATTTCTAATCAAATCAAAAACAGTAGGTGATCTGATTGTAGCAATCTTCTTAGTTATTTTCTTAACATCCTTCACTATTTTATATTTGAACAACTGAAATGGAACTTAAATACATTGATCAATAGCAGGCTAATCTTCACATTCTTCAACTGAACCCATGGATTACAATCACTATTTCTTCTAGTATATTTCTTTAGATTACTATCAGTATTTCTATGCAGTCCACACAGAATAAAATAATAAGAAATATGGCTAGAAGAAATACTGATAGTAATCTGCAAGCACAGCTGGTGAATTCAAGCTGAGTTTGGCCGAACAGATTCTTGGCTGATTGAGCTCTAAACACCTCTTTAATTATAGCCATCCTATATTTTAAAACACTTTAAAATTGAAAAGTATAAGTAATTATATTTTATAGAAGTAACTCTTATTAAATTAGAGAAAATAACAAAATCTAGACACTCTTGATCATTTTATAAACTATTATTTTTGTCATTTATTTTTATATGAAATATATTATTAAATCATTTATTATTTTTCTTTTTAATAAATTAATAATAATATGGGTTATTACTACTAATTTATAATTTCGAATTATTCATTGAAATTTTTGATATTAATATAAGTTTTCTCGGTTTATAAGTTTCTAGATTTTCAAGATTTTTTCAAATCTGAAGTATCAAAAAAAATCAAAAATATAAATATTAATTGAAATAGATAAATTCTAAACTTTCATAAAAAGGCATTTAAACCAACATATATAGCTATACAATACAGCATAATTGCTTTTGTAGAAGAACTCCATAATCTCCTCCTAAGAAATTGAAAAATTCAAAATGGCTGAGTAGTAGTAGTATTATTATTATATCCTTTGATTTTATGAGCATATTATATAAATAACTTATATTCCCATATTGTGCCTAAGATAGTAGGTCATCTGCATTAAAGCTCATCTACTTATCAGTCAATAATAATGAAAAATAAAAATTCTTTAACATTAATATGGTATAAATAATTTCATTATTATTATAATTTGCTTGATTTGAAAGGCTATATTTTCATTTATTTAGATAAATAAATCATTGTTTAATTATATATTATTGATTTTTATCAATCTATTTAATTTTATTGTAGTCAAATTGCATTACTGAGAACAGAACTCCTGATTTTATTATTGTGTGTATAGAAATTGATTCTTGATTTAAGCGTCCTTATTTAATGAGCTCACTCCAGAATGAATAAAAGGCAGGAACTACCTATACATATAATATTGATATTTTTTAGGCAATTTTGAATAATATCAATTCTTCATAAAAATATATCAAATAGCATCAAATATCAATATTTTTCAAAAATTTTGCATCCTTAATTAGGATTGACTCATGAGTCATGTTTATATGCTTATGAAGTACATTATTTTTATAAAACATGTTTTATAAAAGTTATAAAATGTATTTAATATTGCTAGATCACTCTAGAAATTTTTAATACTTAGCTCACATAACAGGAAAAGTTTCCTTATCAATTAAAACGTTTTCGGCCTACCTTAGAGGCCCTCATCAGTATTCTCTTACTGAATGTATATTTTAGAATAAAGTAATAAAGAACACAATTAGTTCTAAATTGTTTAGAATAGGTTTCATTTTTTTAAATCTGAAACACTGCTAAAATAATTCAAAAAATTCTTAAAATTCATTATTATATATGGTTCAAAATTAATAAATTTTTCACATATTATTATTATTTGTGCAGTGCCATGATAAGGGAAGGTTTTCCAGATCATTATCATTGATTATATCCATTTTGCGTCTTCTTTTTTCAATCTCAATGACTTCTGCAGTGTTGCCGCCTACACTGGATATGATTGGTTTTATATTTTGGTGTTGTCCCAATATATGGAGAGGTCTTCTTCATATGCTTTAGTAGCCAAGGAAGTAGTTATTTTTTAATAAAGAATGCAATTAATTCTAAATTCTTTTGAGTATGTTTCCATTATTTTAAAATCCGCAACACCGCTAATCTAATTCAGAAAATTCTTAAAAATCATTATTATATATGGTTCAAAATTAATAAAATTTTTCACATATTATTTTTTGTGCACCAACGCCATGATAAGGGAAGGTTTTCCAGATCATTATCATTGATTATATCCATTTTGCGTCTTCTTTTTTCAATCTCAATGACTTCTGCAGTGTTGCCGCCTACACTGGATATGATTGGTTTTATATTTTGGTGTTGTCCCAATATATGGAGAGGTCTTCTTCATATGCTTTAGTAGCCAAGGAAGTAGTTATTTACCATTTTTTATATCTTTTTTATGCTCCTCAACTCTAGGATTAAGACATCTTTTTGTTCTACCTATATATTGTTGAGCCATTTGTAGTGTGTTATTATGTGCCTGTATGGTTTGTCCTTAGTAATTTTCCTTATAATTTTGTCCATTATATGTTCATCTTTTAGAGAGATTACCTTATTAGTCAATTCAATCATGGTGTGGACAGCTAGCATTAGGCTCTGAAATAGTCTTGTCACTTAATAATCTTTGATTGTGAAGTAGCATAAAAATTAGAAAGAAAGAAAAAAATGCCTCCAATAAAAGTTGATATCAGAAATTATTTAGTTAATTCAATAAAATATTCTTTGCATGAAAATAATAATTATAATAATTTATTCAGAGCATTATCAAAAACCATTGATATATAATATGCTCTTCTCTCTCATTTTATGCTGCTTTCCATCCTACTGCTGTCAGCCAGATGATTGCATGGTAAAGCATTTGCTTACTATTGTGGAGGATCTGGTTTGAAATCTGGATCTGGTTTGAAATCCTGCAGTACCAGATTTTCATTCGAGGTTTGGTCCTGGCCAATTGAATCCCATCCTTCAATCTTCTGGTTGACCCCATCATGAATGTTGGCCTGCCTGTGATGGATCTAAAAGTGAACACTGCCATATATAAGCTGGCTTAATAAAAACTAGCTTAATTATCATGCTGTCTACCTATATCTCTGAAAATGATGGAGCACACCAATACCAATCATGGGTCGCTCACATTCTTAATAGAATGAAATGTCAGATGAAGGATTAATTCCATGAGTCTGGATCCCATCTGAGAAAATATGGATATCAGATCAAAAATTGAATCCAAAACTTCAAGTTATCCAATTGATTCTGGAAAAGTGAAATGGATTGTGGAGTACCAATGTCTTAGCCAGGACTCCTTGTATAAATTTTAAAGATTGAGACCTAGATTCAATTTTGGTTTTATGGATGAAAAGCCAAAACCATTCTGCATGATGAATCTGGCTGACTGTGTTTTATATTGAAATTTGTAGAATACATCCCTCATATAAAATAAAACAGCACTCAAATTTTTTAATAATATACCGGTATATAAAATATTTAAAAATTTGGAACTGTTCTATGAAAAACATTTGTTAAATGTCACTGTTATCATTTTCACCCTTTATTTTAACAAGGAGTGGCTTGCTTGAGTTTGAAACTTCTGCTCATTATAAATTTCTCATAAAATTGGAGTAAAGATTTGTAAATTGAGTTTTGATATAAATTATATTTGCTTGTAAAATTGGGTCTTGTAAACTGGTGTTCATCTGTTTATAAGTAATGATATTAGCATATAATAAATAAATAATTTCAATAAACTATAATTAATATTTCTTTCAGGTATTATACTTTATACAAGTTACCAAAATTGAAATTTTTAGATTCTACATCCATAAAATGTTATGAAAGACAGGAAGCTGCTAGAGTAGGACAATTTATGAAAGTAATTAAACCAAAAGAAGATGCAGTAAGTTATGAGTATTTATTTATACATTTACTTACAAAATGCAAATACATATATTAATAATTTTTTATGGAATTATCATCCTAAATCTCTCTCTGGAATTCTTCTTTTGGAATATAATCACATGCATTAGTGCTGTGATGTATTTTTATATAACACTAATCATCTTTTTCAGTTCAGCTATTAGAATATGTTGTTGTTATAGTCAGTTTTCTTTAGATGAAGTTTTGCCATCTTGTTCAATGCTAACACATTGTATTAGATAGATTTACAATTCACTTTCTGCTGCAACATTTCAATTTTCAGCATATTATAAAATGCAATTTTAAATTGCAACTTACATTTATAAATATGATATTTTAAATAAATTACATCTTTATCCATAACAATAAAGTGATTTTTATAATCCTGTAGCAAAAATTTTCATTGTTATTAAATGCCAAAACAATGTTGACTATAGATAACTTTTCATATTTCATATTTTACCTTTATATAACAAGTAATATTATTTTTATATGTTTTATAGAGCTATTATTTATAAACTGTATCATTATTTATAAAACTGTACTAAAAATCAGACTATAGTATCAAAGATCAAAAATATAAAATTAGTATCATCTATGCTAACTATTCAGAAACAAATGTTTGATTATTATTATTTTCTCATTGGAACATTGCAAATTGAATCTAATCAGCATAAGTAGAATTTGAATTATCCTTGTGCTGACTAGATTTCATTCTCTTCTGTCATATTTAAATTTACTTTGTCATTTTGGGTTCAATTTTCTACTGTGATTGTTGGCTATTTCAATTATATTTCTGTGGAAACTAGAAAAAGCAGAAGACTTTTCCTTTAAAATTTCTTTGATTTCTAGTAATTATATCTTTCAATTAAAATCAAGATAAAAATATTATATAAAATTCTTTTTCTATAATTTCTAAATATGCAAAATTTTAAATAGAAAATTGTTATTTAATAAAGCTTACATAATTTTTACTATTCTTGATTAAACATATTAATTTTGACAGTACTGTGATATTATTGGAAGATGGCAGCTATTTGAAATGTTAAAATACATATATTTCTGAAACTACCTCTCATGAATAATGTTATAATTTTAACATAGATTTAGATTTACATAATTGTTTTTATATTCTATGATATCTTTTGGTTATTTTGGGATCATCAAACCCTAAAATAACTAAAAGATATCATAGAATCTAAAAATTATATATGCTCATGCTATATACAGAATTTCATTATTTGAAATCTTGCAGATTCTGCCTGAGAGCTACAAATTTAATGACCAGTTATCCGTGTTTTAGAGATTTAGCTATAGTAAACAAGAATTAGTATTTATTAGTAATTGTTAATTATTTTATCAGTCAAAAGAAGATAGTCTTTATACTATTTATATATCTTTATACTATTTATATATTTCAAAATAAAATCATTATTATTGATTGATATTAATTTTTTAAGTCTACAATCCACTTTTGTCTGATTTATGAAATTTTTCAGCTTAATATTCTGAGTAAGAAGTGTTACACTCTCTTACATGCCTGTAAATTCATTATTATAATGGAGTTGTTGAGTTTTATTATATATATAATATGGAAACTTTCATATATGCTTTATTATTAAAGAAAATTTTATGGTCAGCAATGATTATATCAGATAATATAGAACATTGTATATAGAATGCCAAAAACTGAGATTCTATTGCATTGCATTACTTTCTATAAGTCGGAAACAAACACTTACACAGATTAAATTATTTGATTAGAAATGTTTCTAGTTTTTAATTTTTGGATCTTTATCAACCATAAGTTCTAAATATAATAATGTAAAGGATTCTATTAATGAACAGAACTTATATCCAAATTATATAATCTACATAATAATTTGTTTATCCTCATTAGTGTCACGTACAACTTTAGTATGAAATATCTCGAAGACTATGCAATGTAATTTTATAAATCCTTTTGATTTGAGTTTCTATGAGTTGAACTTAGAGTTTTTTACCATTAAATTTATTTCTAAAATAACTGTTATAAAAATTTAAAAAAAATTCAAATATGGCATAATTTTATAACTTATTCCATAGATGCTGCAATGTGTCCACCTGAGATGTTGGCTTTCTGGTATATTAAGTTAGGTCTTATCTTTCAGACACAGTGGCGTAGCTGACAGTCAGCAGACCCTGCGATGCGGGGGGCCCTGAGCTTTGTGGGGCCCCAACTCACCCTGAAGAAAATACCTGTAAAACCCAAACAATCAATGCCTAATAACCTCAATTTTAGTGCATAACAGTTAGACCTATTTAACACAGGGCATTGGCGTTCGTTAGCTGGAACTCTAAAACTTAGTTAGCACTAATTTAAAATTTATGTATTATTTTCACAAACATTTTTTTATGTTTCTGGATGCAGTGATTACAGTATTTGATTAAAACGCTACAGTACGTGTAATGCAGTGCTCTCGAAAGTGGCAAACTACCACGAACTAAGCTATACACATCTATACGACACAAGTTTAAAATCTTATACAAGTAAATCAAATTATGCGTATCATTGTTAGAATGTAATTATGTGTTTAATGATGCAAGTGCAATTAGCAGGTTTAGCTATGTTATCCATAGAATGTGACAGAGCGAAAAAGCTTAACTATTTATAGAAGAATTTGCAAATAAAAATGCCAAATGTTCGAAATGATTTCATAACAGCATGTAAACTTAAATATCTTCTGATGTATTTAATTATTGTTTAATTTGTCCAAATTAAATTACTTTTATTTAAATCAATGTAGATCTGTTTAAAAGTTTTACAATTTTTATATATGTTACAGGACAAACCCGAATTCAGGAAATACTAGAATTTCCTATACTAGAGCGTCCTTGTTGGACGTTCTAGTATATCTTAGGCCGAACTCGAAATGTTGAAGATTTCTTATCAAAAGTCTGGAATCTCTAGTTTTTCCTAGTCAAAACCCGAAGTGGCGAACAGTTAAAACAAAAAGTCTTCATATCTCATGTATTCCCGCTCAGTTTTCAATATTTGCCAGCAGAATTTTCTTTCTTTAGAGAATATTCACAAGAATAAACAAATCTCATTGAGGAAGGCTGCAATCTGTGCCAGTGAAAGTAACTACATAGGGCTAAATCCACTTTAAATGCATGAAGCATTGTGTATCTGAATTATGTTTGTATAAAAAGAATAACATTTTGTGTAATTCTAAATGTGTAAAACAATTCATTTCAAATCATTTTGTGTAAAACAAGTTCCTAGTTATTTTTTTTATTTTTGTATTTATGGTAATACTGTGAATATAAAAATTGTTGTGATTACAGTATATGATTAAAACGCTACAGTACGTGTAATGCAGTGCTCTCGAAAGTGGCAAACTACCACGAACTAAGCTAGACAAATGAACACTTTTCTTTTAACTGTTTGCTACTTTGGGTTTCAACTAGGAAAAACTAGAAATTCCAAGTGGAGGTAGTAGTATTTAAGGTTTGTTTCTTGTGGATTTTGGATATTTGAATTGAATTAAACAAGTTTTGTTGGTTACTTGTTTGTTGCTTTATTATTGTTTCAATAAAGCTTTTGCTTACACTTTTGTACGTGTTTGGAGTCTAATAAATTTATAATTTTTGTTATTTAACTTGTTTGAGAATTTATTCCAATTATTAGTATAAGTTTCTAACTCTTTTTTTTGTCCATCTAGTTCTAACACTCGTTTGTTACTCTTAGTTGTAAGTTCTCGTTTCTGGTTTTGTTTTGCTAGTTAATGTGAAGTGTTGTTAGAGTGTTTTTTTGACGTTAAGTTAGAGTTTAGTTAAAGACCTGAGCTCAGGCAGAACTCTGGATTGCAGAGTCACTAGCCGTTAGGTAGTTATAATTAGTAGTATTGACACTCGTTCTAATCCACGACTTTGCAATTTTATTTTATAAAAATATTCTTTTAAATAATTTGCATTTAAAAATTTTTTACAATAAGTAGAATTTATATACAGTAAAATCCTTCTAATCCACGACTTTGCAATTTTATTTTATAAAAATATTTTTTTAAATAATTTGCATTTAAAAATTTTTTACAATAAGTAGAATTTATATACAGTAAAACCTGTCTAAGCTAGAATTACAAGGGACCAGAAAATTTTTCCATTATAGACAGTTTTCCAGCTTATCCAGGTTTCATTCTGGCATTAAAAAAAAACAACATTCAATGCATTTACACTACATTATTATTGCAATAGGTACATATTTTGATAATATATAAATAAAATACAGCACCAAATTACTGGATTAGCCTATATATTCTAAAACAACCAAATTAATTAATAAATAAACTTCCTGAAATAAAATCTACCAGTGCTTTGATAGTCTAACTGGTTAAAGCATTGGAACAATAACCCAATATTCCTGGTTTGATTCAAGGCTAAGGCAAATTTTGATTTTGGGAAATTAGTCAAATATTAAACAATAGATGTTACCTTAACTTAAATTTAAATAATTAATTATTAATCCAATACATAGTAACACCATAACAGATTGGCCGCGTGGAAACGCTTCGGCTTTCCACTCTAAAGAACCCGGGTTCGAATCTCGGGTCCCACCCCTTGAAAATATTTATCATGGGGTCCGGGCCCGGCCCGTCGATCCCCGTCCTCCACAATCCGGCTGACCCCTCCG
>AYEL01064557.1:0-15453 GCA_000484575.1 Olivierus martensii
CTTCTTTATAGATATTTAAATAATGTAGAACTATTGAAAGATAACTGAATTCATTAATAGGTGTATTATTGGCACAAAATGATATTAATATATCTAAATGAGATTTTTCTGATATACTATTGAAAGTTATTCCATAATCCAAATATTGTTTTTCAAAAATCTCTACTTCATTCTTATACAAAACAAAAGATAAACAGCTTTTAATTAAAACAGATGCCTTTATTTTTGGGCAATTAACAATAGTAATATTAAACAACAAAATCTCTTCTTGAATTTTAACATGTTTAATGTTGTCCAAAAATTTCATATTTTCTAAGTATTCCAAAACATTTCATAGTGAAGATATTTTATTGTTTTTTTGTTCAGCTTCAAAACTATCTAAACTAAGCACTAGAGCATTATTTAATTGTTCTGTTTCACGTTCATCCCACGTTTTCCTTTTTTTTTTGGCAACTGCTCTTCCAAATGTGGTTCAATAGGTCCAACAATTGCTGGATATGCATTCAGTTTTAGTTTAGGTCTTTGTCTTTTCACTACCAAAGTTGAACCATCTTCACGCTTAAACACATCTTCCATAACCAGGAATGTTTTTGAAAAATGAAGAATGCAAACACAGGAATTCTCAGTGGCTGTGAAACCTTCTCTGTGCATTTTTCTTTCCCATTTTGCCCTCAAAATTTTATCATTTGGAAATTTAAATGTTGATAAGGCAGGACCACCTTTATAATTAGTCCTGCAGCCTGGAACCTAATACTTCCTAGGCATGCTATTCTGAAATATTTAGGATATTGTTAGTAAATATGGAATTAATATGTGCCAAAATTCTAATTGAATCAGTAAATTAAAATTGAATAATTCTAATTTTCTAAAGAAAATATGAATTTACAGTCATATAAAAACCTTATCAATAACTAATTTTCTAATTGAACTAATGTTAAATTAGTTCAATTAGAAAAGGTTTTCGACTATATTGTCAGATGGCTTTCAGCCATCCGACAATACTAACAAAACATCAAATATCCCGATAAGGGAACAGCGGGGATCCCCTATTTATTAGGGATTTTTTGTCAATAGGAACCTTATCTACAGTATACGATGGTGAAGGAATTTTCTTGTCTCTTGGATATAACATTTGTCTCCAATCAATTAAGGATTTAACACTTATATAAGTATTATATACCGATTTTAAGTCTAAAAACAATAAACTAAATGCAGTTACAATTATTATCTCAGTTGAAATATAAGAAAGTGAAGTTACTTCAAAAAATAATAATAAAACTACAGTATATATAACATATATTTGATTGCTACGGCCAACGTTATCCATGAGACTACGCATAGCCCAGGGCACAGATTAGATATATATCTAATCTGTGGCTATGGTTATGCACGTGTCGATAAGACGCGTGTTTATTACCTAGAAAATATGGATGACGTAGAAAGAAAAGAAATGCTTAAAGAAGAACAAAGAAAAGGAGATATTTATACGATACTGTATGCAGGGAATATAGATACGATTTGATATTATCAATAAGATTTGAATTAAATGCAATGCTTCATTGCATATTTCAGCAAATAATTGAATATTATGTTATTATTAATTCATATAAAACGCAATACTTGGTAAAATGTAACTCTCACTTCGCGAACAAGAATTGAATTTGTAATTTTATTTATCAAATTTAATAAATAAGAAAATAATATCAATGCTTAAATTTAATAACGGCATAGAGTTCGATCTTTTTGTCAATTCTAAAAGTAACGATGCTGCACGAAGCAAGCATTTTCCGCCATTTTATTTGTTTACATGTGAAAAATGCAACAATTCTTCGGATTGCTCAATGTATCCGATTATTGGTCAATTTTTCACTACTGCAGCGATGCTTTTCACCAGCGTTGCAGATTCGGATAATAAATGATTCGACTCCGACTCCGACTTTACCTGTCAAATAAAATCCGATTCCGACTCCCAAAAATTTGTAAGATCTGACTCCAACTCCTGCATAGTTAACTTAAGGATTTAACACTTAAATCATTTTATTAATAAAATACCAAAAAAAATTAGTTTTAAGAAATTTCTGCCCAATTACACATTTATTTTGCTTATAATATGACATAATATGAAAAATAAATGTAGAGATAGGTAATACTAGATATGAATTTGTAAAAAATTCGAAATATTTGAACATAACTTATTAGGCCTATCAATAATGCTTCGAAAAAGGAAATATAAGTATTATATACCGATTTTAAGTCTAAAAACAATAAACTAAATGCACTTACAATTATTATCTCAGTTGAAATATAAGAAAGTGAAGTTACTTCAAAAAATAATAATAAACTACAGTATATACATATATTTGATTGCTACGGCCAACGTTATCCACGAGACTACGCATAGCCCAAGGTCCATATACATGGGTCTGTCAAGTTTCAATTCTGAGTGTCTGTTCTGCGCAACTGACGTCACACGTCCCGACTCGGCTAGCTCGAAAGATTTCACTGGCAAAAATAATGGATTGGCATAGCCAACTATTTTGTTTCCGAAAATATCCGCTAGGATAGTTATTAGGCCTGTATTCAGAGGGCCGTGGTGTCCACCAGCATCAACCGAACAAATACTATGGTTGATGTGGTGAGTCAAGGCTGCGGGCGCTTCCAGTTGGCAAGCAGCTTACTAATCGCTTCTCAGCAAACCGTCTTGCTGGAATGAACTGCCTAACTTGATGGTTTGCTTACTTTTAATGATGTCATCAGTCGCTAAGTTCGCTGCTAAGCGAAGTCAGTGATCCGTTGGGTCGCTGACTTTGCTTAGCAGCGAACTAAAAACTAAAGAAGTTAAAAACTAGAGAAAAATTGATGTAATGCACATTTCTAGAATAATTAAAGCTAAATTTAAGAATTTAGCTTTAATTTTATAGTGAATAATTTAAGAATTTATATATTATAGTGATAATATATTGAATAATTTACGAATTTTAAAATAATCTATGAAAAGTGTATGTATATATTTGATAAAGAAGTATTAAATTCTACTGTTCTTTGTACAACATTTGTTAATGATATTTCAATATAATCATCCATAATTTCATCTCGTAATAAAGGTAATAAGATTTTTTGTTTCTGGTCAGCCATTTTTATGCTTACAAGACGAGTTAGACAGCGTGAGCTGTTTAAGCGACGATGTTTGCTACGTAAGTGCTTGTTCAGCAAGGTCATCAAGTTGCTTGTCAACTAGAAGCGCCCTGTATTCCACTTGTCTACTTACAGCGGTAGCGGCCAGCGACAACGGCCGCTGCTATGGAAACAATCCCACAATCCACCGCTTCCACTTGTCTACTTTCAGCGGTAGCGGCCGTTGCTATGGAAACAATCCCACAATCCACCGCTTCAGCGACAAGCCGCTAGATTTCAACACGTTGAAAATTTGACGCTATCGCTTAACTTGGCCGCTTTCAATATCCAATGAAAAGACAGTATTTGTATGACGGTGGTTATGGTTATGCACGTGTCGATAAGACGCGTGGTTATTACCTGACAAATATGGATGACGTAGAAAGAAATGCTTAAAGAAGAACTAAGAAAAGGAGATATTTATACGATATTGTATGCAGGGAATATAGATACGATTTGAAATTATCAATAAGATTTGAATTAAATGCAATGCTTCATTGCATATTTCAGCAAATAATTGAATATTATGTTTATTATTGATTCGTTTAAAACGCAATAGTTGGTAAAAAGTAACTCGCACTTGGCGAACAAGAATTGAATTTGTAATTTTATTTATCAAATTAATAAATAAGAAAATAATATCAATACTTAAATTTAATAACGGCATAGAGTTCGATCTTTTTGTCAATTCTAAAAGTAACTATGCTGCACGAAGCGAGCATTTTCCGCCATTTTATTTTTTTTACATGCGAAAAATGCAACAACTCTTTGGATTGGTCAATGAGTCCGATTACCTTATTGGTCAGTTTTTCACTACCGCAGAGAGGCTTTTCACAGTGTAATTGGTTTGGCGTTAAGCGTCAACGGCTATCGTTGGCCGCTACCGCTGAAAGTAGACAAGTGGAATACAGCCTTTACTTTTCAGCAACTATTGCGTTTTATACGAATCGATAATAACTTATAGGGCCGATTGTTTAAACAGAGTTTCTATCGTCCACGGTTTACACAAAAACCGGGTCTAGACGTTCAGATAAATCGCGGTTTTAAAAGCATTGCAAAGACTTTGACTATACCGATCTACGGCTAAAACTTGGCTGTTACTACAGTCCTACGCGCCCCCGGCGTTTGAAAATTTTCAGCCAATCAGTATCTCGGCTCTATCGATGACGTCAGTAATATGCGGAAGTTCGAGACGAAGAAATGAAGAATGTTTTAAATTACACTTAAAACATTTAATATAGTCTTTAAATGATATTTCAGTCAGTAATAATTCAAATTAAATATGAAGAATTCTACAAACTATGAAAATTTAACGCATGTGCAAGAAGACGCGGTCTAGATTCTAAACCTGGCTAGTGGTTGGTCTAGAAATATACTTTTGAAAGCGGTTTTTCTAGACCTCGTCTGAGCCGCGTCTGCTAAAACGCTTCGTTTATGCAATGCAAATTTTATAAAACCGTGGTTCAGACCGCGGCCGAGGTCTAGAACCCGTTTAAACAATCGTCTCATAATGTTTGTAATATTCAACTATTTGCTGAAATATGCGATGGAGCATTGCATTTAATTCAAATCTTATTGATATCAAATCGAATCTATATTGCCCGCATACAGCATCGTATAAATACTGTATCTCCTTTTCTTACTTCTTCTATAAGCATTTCTTTTCTTTCTACGTCGTCCATATTTGGCAGGTAATAACCACGCGTCTTATCGACACATGCATAATCATAGTCGTCATACAAATACTGTCTTTTCATTGGATATTGAATGCGGTAAAGTTAAGCCATAGCGTCGAATTTTCAAAACGTTGAAATCTAGCGGCGCATCGCTGAAGCGGTGAATTGTGGGATTGTTTGCATAGCAACGGCCGCTGTCGCTGGCCGCTACCGCTGAAAGTAGACAAGTAGAATACAGCCTTTACTCGGCCTCGATAGGTGTCGCGTCGCGGATATTCCCACTAAAGTCACTCTAGCTTCTATAGAGAAGTATGGACACGACCTGGAATGCCGCCATGTTTGAGACAGCTAGTCTAACGCGAAGCTTAGATATAGGTACCGATTCAAAACAGAATTATTTTCCCGTTATATTATACATAATTAAAATTTATGCGAAGGTTGTAATCATACTGGTTACTCCGGATTATTTATTATTGTTCTGCCTTAAAAATAATAAAAAAATGCCGGATAAAAAATTGTAAATACACACTGTTTTATAAGTTAATGGTATTTAGATATAATAGGAAAAATACAATGTTACCATTAGTGCTAAGGAATTAAGGAAGGAGATTGCCAAATTTTCATGCTAGAAATTATTATTATTATTATTATTATTATTAAGTACCATCGAGTCGCATCCGACTCTTGGTGACTCTATGGCAAGATAGGCTTTTGTGGCATTTAGAAGTACATAAAATGCTATTCTTTTTTGCACAGACGTAATTTAGATACACAATGCTTCGTGCATTTAAACCTGATTTAGCTCTATGTACTTCCATTGGTGCAGATTATAGCCTTCCTCAATGAGATTTATTAATCCTGGTTGATATTCTCTAAAGAAAGAAATATCTGCTGGCAAATATCGAACTCTGAGAGGTAATACATGATAAATGAACACTTTTCTTTTAACTGTTTGCTACTTTGGGTTTCAACTAGGAAAAACTAGAAATTCCGGACTTTGAATAAGAAATGTTTGGCATTTCATGTTCGGCCTAGGAAATACTGGAACATCCGATCAGCATTAGGATGTTCTTGTTTTGACTAGGAAATTCTGGTATTTCCTGAATTCAGGTTTATCCTGTAACATATATAATAAAATTATTTTCACCTGTATAAAGTTTCACATATTAACCTTATTAATAAATTAGTTTGCGTTAGGCTTTTTTTACGTCGACATCCTTATAAATAAACGTTGACACCCAGTATTACAGAGTTTACATAGCATTTGAAATAAATTAAAAAAAGGGGCCCCCATCGACATTTTTGCGGGGGCCTCTCAGTTTTCAGCTACGCCACTGTTCAGACAATAATTATGCTTTGATTAATAGTGAAGAAGGATATGTATTAATTAACATAACACAAAAATCAATAAATTTTACAAACATCTTCCATTTTAATGTATTTGTATTTTTTTATTTGCAATATTTATAATGTAATGTTGTTTCTTGTGCATGAAAATAAAACTGAATATTTGCTTTCTAACCTGCTATTTACCACTAAATAGTCTTATCAAATGATTTTAGGGAAATTCAGTGGAGATGAGTGAGTCATTGATCGTCAATCAGTCCAATTACAGATGTCTCCTCATCCATTTGCCTCAGTTGACAGCTCATGCCTGTGATTGAAATTGTACAATGCGTTCTTCTTTAAATTTTTCTAATGAGATTTCTCACTTGGTCAAGATGTTTATCAATCTATAGTCACGTGTCAAAATTACAGTTTTATTGGTAAAAACATTTGCGATGGACACTATAACCAATGATCATTTGTATGAATAACAAATAAGTACATGTAGATTGATCATCGGTTAGACTAAAAACAAGAAAAGAAGAGTGATAGACATGAAAAATACACAAAATAACTTGCGTGCAAGATGATTTCGAGCCGTGTAATGGTACAATTTTAATTTTCTAAAGTCTGTTAAAAGTAGCACCAAACAAAAGAGATCAATCTATAAGTCAACAATCACAAAAAAGAAACAGGAGTTAAATTGGTGATATATTCAAGATAGATTGCTATATTAATGACTATTTACTAGAGTTAACAATTCACCATACCGATATGTAATTAAATGTGCAGTCATTGGTTCAATTGTGTTAAAGATTCATATAAAAAGGTATATATACTGTATTTCCAAAAATGTACCTATTTCACCTCCGATTCTTTTATGAACTTTGATCTATAGGTTGTCCCTTTTGTTTGGTGCTACTATTGCAGGCATTGCAATCATTGCAATCATACACATAGTGACGTATAATATGAATGGCTTTAGATCTGCCATGTTGTCACATCCTACTTTCGTGCAAGAAAACAACTGAATTTTCTGTTTCTAAACTCTGGTCATTTGCCAGTGGATAGAATGTCTAATGACGTCAAGAAAGATTAAGCGTGCCTCAAGGCAGATACACTTTCAAACAAGCAGCAAAAAGCAGGGCTGATCAGAGGAGAGGGATGATAGGGAAAAATTCTGCGTCCAGGATTCACAGGGACCTGGATATCATCCCACAATTTGTTCTTTTGCATGAAAATTAACCTAGAAGGACTAAAAATTCCGAAATGGGTAATAAATTGCCCAATCTTATAACTTGAAAATTACTTGGAGCCCATGTAAATTTCCCCCCGGGCCCGGCGATGTTTCTCAACATTCTTGGCAAAAAACGTTAGTCTTAGTGGAGTATTTAATTAAATTCAATAGAAACATCTGAACTTACTCCTAATGAATTGAATAAAAATGCAGAATAATTCTAATGTTGCTAAGAAATAAGACAACAGCTGACTGATTATCCAACAGCACTAAATTCATCATTGAGAAAATGATTGGGAGGAGACCAATCAATGTGTCAAGTTGGCAAACATGCTTTAATTCCCAGTATGACCCTTAAATCAAGTGATCATGATTTTTCATTTGAATGCCGAAGAACTTCCCAGTGAAATCAGCATATGAAATCCCAACAATTAAGATTCAGAATGAATCTTTGAATTCAATTGGCATTTATCTAGAAAAATGTTATTTTCATGGTCAGTTATATATTGTAGAATCATCAGCGAGTGCTTTAGATAATTTGTAATTTATTCCTTCCAGTAATATCGAAAATTCTGTAATTAATTTTTATTAAGAAATATGTTCTTAATAAATAAGACAAACTTCATTAATAATAATGATATTTTGCTTAATAATTAGATTAAATTTTGAAATCATTAAATTGTAAAATCATTCATCAATAACCAACATACTCTTTTATTACTGGTGTAGCTGCAATGGGTTTACTAGTAGAAATAATGTAAAATTGATTATATTAATTATGTATATATGTAAAGAATTTTTGTGAGGTAATCAATTTAAGACATTTAAATTTGTAGTTTGAGATATATGTTGTTTGTTAATAGAATCAAATACTTTAGTTGAAGATGATTCAAAATTAACAGTTAGAAACATATCTATATAAATTAACAATTTAGCCTGTTTAAGAGCAACTATTAATGTTACAGAACACAGGATGAGTTATTGATTCTATTTCTATTTTAAAAAACAAAAAAAATTCAGCATTAGGCAGGAAAAACACTTTAATACATTTAAGAAATCATAAAATTAATAAAAATATGTTTTTATTATTTTATTAAAAATTATATTAATAATTTAATACATATATTAAATATCAAAACTTAAAATTGTTCAAAAATCAGCTCTATATGAAAGTTATTTAACAGATTTATTCACTGCATAACGTTTTCGGACTATTTTTTAGTCCCTCTTCAGTGCTATAGTCTATCTGCTACATTCTCTTTACTGAACAGAACATTACTTTAAATTTGATTCTTATACGTTATCTTTCTGTGTTCTGTCATTCTTTCTGTTGAAAGAAAGAATGACAGAAAGATAATGTACGAATCAAATTTAAAGTAATGTTCTGTTCTGTAAAAAGAATGTAGCAGATAGACTATAGCACTGAAGAGGGATGAAAAAATAGTCCGAAAACGTTATGCAATGAATAAATCTGTGAAATAACTTGCATATAGATCTGATTTTTGAACAATTTTAAGTTTTGATGTTTGAGAAAAAGCAAGTTAGTTTTTATTTATAAACATATACAGGAATACCTCGATTATCGCGGTTATTGTTGCCATGAAAAATACCGCAGTAATCGAATCCACGATAATCGGGATTAATAATGCATGTAAAATGGGTGATCATTGCCAAGGATTTTTCAAGAAATCGATTTTTCAGGAAAAAAAAGAAATGTGTTAAACGTGCTAATCTTCTAAGGTGATCACTCTACGTTTCTTCTTGATAGCTATAGACTTGATATCATCCTTATTTATTTTAGCATTCATTGTAAAGGTAAATAAGAAGAGAAATAAATATTCACATGTAGTATCGGCTCTAGAGGTCCCGGCACCCGTTGCAGCTTTCATGTAACATCTACTTAACAATATAAAGATTGCTGAATAACAATATTGAGAAAATGATAATTTTGCCTCCCCAATGCGGTGCATCGTCTGTTTACCAGGTTAAGCTAGCCCTGTCAACAGGTACTTAGGTAAAGGCGGACAGTTACTGATGAGTGGTGAGTAAGCGTCGTCAGATAAAAACGAAGTGCAAAAGAGAGCAAATGTAATTCTGGTTGCATATATAGTGGACTATATCTCGAAACCGCAATAATTCGAATTTGGAGCGCAATAATTGGAATTTTGGTATCAAATTATAAGCCACGATAAATCGAGAATCGCGATAATCGAGGTATTCCTGTATTAAATTTTTGTTTTATAAATATAAAAATATAATAATTATAAATAAAATAAAAAATTAATTATAAAATTTTTAATATATTTTTTTTCAGTTAGAAGCAAGTGAAGATGATGATACAATTGATGCACTTTATTTCAATCCTTTACCTCAGAATCAATCAGCAGAAGGAACACATAAAGGTGAATAATATAATTAGTATTAATTATAATATCTCTTAATAATTTAACTAGCTGTAGATATAGATGTAGGAAAGGGGGCATTGCAGCCCTAGCACTGTGATCACCAATGGTCTATTGTGCACCCCCAACAGGATCATAAGAAGTCCCGTCTTAATCATGAAAGACAGTATCTTCTTCAATGGGAATGTAAAAAGATCTTACATCTCCAGTTTTTTTAGAAGTGATTCTGTTTTATCCATGGTATGTGCTTATTAAATTTATGAATGCTAAAAATGGCACTTTGAAACAAGAATGACACTGTTAGAAACAATAAGTACCATCTTTTAAACTATTTATATATTTAATTTGAATTAATAGACATATTTTATGATAGTGATTTTATATAATTATAAAATAAACAATTTTCTTTTTGTGAACTAAATTTAGCATTGACAGCAGTAATAAAAATATTTTTAGACTGGGGCTTGTAGTGGTTGATCTTAGGCCTAACACGTGTTAAGTTCAGAGTAGAGTTAGTCGAAAACGGAAATCAGACGATGTTAAATTACAGTTTATTTTTATTTACAATATTTACATTAATCATTTCACATACACACATACAAATATACGTATAAATAAGAAAAACGAGACGACTTTGTGAGCTCTTTGTTGGTATGAGGTAATCAGGACAACAGAGGAGGCACATACGTTCAGCAGTAGACAAAGAGCAAAAGTGAGGGTACGTAGTGAGTAATGGTTTTCTGGAAAGATCGGGAAAGTGCCCTCTGCTGGTTATTTTAGATAGTCTAGTGCACCACAGTATTCCCCTTCTTGAGACTGGAAGTCTGGAAGTATCTTCGGTTGGGGCATACTTGCCGGCTGGTTCGAGTTGTATAAGTCGATGATGCTGCTCCTGGAGAAGTGCTATTTTTAGATGACGAATCTTGAGATATCAGTATGAGAGTGGCTCGTCGACTGGCTGTGACTGATGAAAGCTGGTTTCAGTCGATCAATACTAATGTTTTGCGGCTTGTCTTTAACGAGTATGGTGAAGTATTTAGGAGTTTGGGATATGACTCTGTACGGGCCATCATAGGGCTGTTGGAGAGGTTTGCGAATAGTCATTGCGAACAAACACGTGTGTTGTTCGGGTTAAGTCATCATGCACAAAGAAGGTGGGTCTGATATGTGATGTTGGAGTAGGAGACAGGCACTGCATAGTGTCATGAAGTTTCTGGATGAAGCTTGGTTCAGGAAGTGAGAGGTGTTTAGTGGATGTAGGATGAAGGAAATCTGGTGGTAATCAAAGGGTTTCTCCATAAACCAGTTCAGCAGCAGAACAGTCGAGGTCAGCTTTATAAGTAGTACGCAGTCCTAGGAGGATGATGGGTAGATCGTTGGTCCATGAATTAGTTTTATGACAACGCAATGCCTGTTTTAGAGAACGGTGGAACCTTTCAATAAGTCCGTTCGATGAAGGATGGTAGGGCGTTGTATGTAGCCGTTGGATTCCCAGGAGTCTGGTAAGTGCTGTGAAAAGGAGACTCTCAAATTGTCGTCCCTGATCCGTAGTGATAGTTACAGGGATTCCAAAGCGTGAGATCCAGTGTGTGACGAAGGCACTGGCCACTGTCTCCGCTGACATATCACGTAGTGGAATGACCTCCGGCCATCTGGTGAAACAGTCGATGCAAGTTAGAAGGTAATAATGACCGTCTGAAGTTAGTGGACCTACTATGTCAATATGTACATTTTGGAAGCGACCTGTGGGTAATGGGAAGGTTTGGATGGGACTTTGGACGTGTTAGTTGACTTTTTGACTTCTGACAATCCTGACATGAGCGACACCATTCTGCGACGTCTTTATCAATGGAGGGCCAGACAAAGCATTGTAGTAGTAGCTTTCGTGTGGCTCTTACACTGGGGTGTGAGAGAGAATGATTTTCCTGGAAAGCCTGATGGCAGAATTCCTTAGAAATGAAGGGTCGGATGGTAGTACCATTTACATCACAGTAAATACTGACCGAAGGTGACAACTGCAGAGGTTGTAGATTAAGTGAAGTGGTGTTTGAAGTAATGAGGTTTTGTAATTCTACATCGCCAGACTGACCTGTAGCAATGTCATTAAAGTTTAGCGAGGACGGAAGGCAAATTTCTTGAATTCTGGAAAGAGTGTCTGCGACAGTATTAGAGGATCCTTGAATATACCGAATTTCTGTAGAAAATTGGGATATGAAGTCAAGATGTCTCAGTTGGCGAGGAGAGGCATTGTCTTGAGATTTAACAAAGGCAAAGATCAGCGGGCGGTGGTCCATATAGATGACAAAGTTCCTGCCTTCGAGTTGGTGACGGAAATATTTAATCGCTTTATAAATTGCTAACAGTTCACGATCATATGTCGAGTATTTCTGTTCTGTCGGAGTCAGTTTCTGTGAGAAGAAAGCAAGCTGTCTAGTATCTTCAGCAATGTGGCAGTGTAGAACTGCACTCACAGCTATATTAGATGCATCAGTAGTGAGTGAGAGTCAGGAGGTTGGAATGCCAGGGTTGCAGAGGTTAAGAGAGCTTGCTGACAGTTTTTGAAAGCAGTGATCGTAGATTCAGTCCAAGGAACTGGGCATTGGTCATTCTTTCTTGCATTTTTGAGTAAATCATGGAGATGAGCTTGCCTATGTGCAATGTTTGGTAGGAAACGGCAATAAAAATTGATGGTAGCAAGAAAAAAATGGAGGTTGGAGAAAGTTTCCGGGCGAGGGAATGATGTAAGTGCTGATACTCTCTCGGGTAGAGGTTTGATGCCTTCTTCAGTGATGTAGCAACCCAGGAACTTGACTGTTGGTTGGCCCAACACACATTTGGATGGATTAAGAGTTAAGTTGTTATCTCGCAGGCGTGTAAAAACTTCTTTCAGGTGTTGAAGGTGTTCCGTTTCGGTTTTGGAAGCAATTAGGATGTCGTCAAAATATGGTACCACGAAGTGTAGGTCAGACAATATAGAATTTATTGATGAAACGTTGGAAAGTTTGACCTGCTTTCTGAAGTCCAAATGGCATGGAGGTGAATTCAAATAAGTCAAAGGGCAGTCTTTGGTCCGTCTGGTGGGTACACTGGGATTTGATGGTAGGCACGTTCTAAGTCTAGCGTGGAGAATATTCTAGCTCCATGTAGCATTTGTGTGCAGTCTGCAATGTACGGTACTGGGTATCGGTCTGGTACCATGATGGAGTTTAGTCTCCTATAATCACCACATGGTCTCCATTGTCCACCGGCCTTCCGTACCATGTGTAGGGGTGAAGCCCAGGGACTACTTGACGGTTTCAGGATGCCAAGGTTGAGAAGATGTTGGAATTCTTCTTTGGCAGCTTTCAGCTTTTCTGGTGGTAAGCGACATGGCTTACAGTAAACTGGGGGTCCAGTTGTTTCAATGTGATGAAAGATAGATGGCTGTTTTGCTTCTTTGAAGATGGAAGGTCGGGTAATTTCAGGGAAAGATGATAGCAGGTTGTGATATTTAGAGTTATTTAAGGTGGTAGTTATAGATGGAGGAATGTTGGAGTTGACCTTTATAGTTCCGGATGTTTGAAGTTTTATGGTGCCATCTATCAAGCAATTTCGTCGGCAGTCGATTATAAGATTGAAGTGTTTGAGGAAGTCCGATCCCAAAATTGGTTGTGGAACATCACCTATGACAAATTGCCATGTGAATTATCTCCTTAGGTTAAGGCTGAGAGTGAGTGTACATGTGCCATATGTTTTGATTTTTGTCCCGTTTGCAGCAAAAAAGTTCTAGCTTCATGGTATGGGATGAAGCAGCTCTTATTGATCGTGGAATAACTGAAACATCTGCTCCCCTGTCCACTAAAAAATTCTTCTTTGTTAAATTGTTGGCCACAGTAAGACGGGAAATGTGGCGGGCCTCACCTGTGACTGGTGGGGACTGCCGGGTTAGTTTCCCTGGTTGTATTTGCAGGGTGCTTTGCACTTTCTTGCAGAGGATACGAAATTTATATGATAGAAACAGGTGTCAGCTGTTGGTTCCTTGAAATTGTGAGTCCTTGAATTGCTACGTCGATAGAATTATGGTTGTCTCTTATGTGGGCTGCGTTGGTGTTGATGGACCGTTTGCATTGCTGTAGACAGTTGTTGGATTTGGGAGGTTAGTGTAGCTATTTGTACTAAGAGATCCAAGTCAGGTGCTGCTTGAGGTTGTTTGACAGTCTGTAAGTGGTGTGGCACATGTTCCATTATTTTGTCGGCCATTACTGCTAGCTGGCTAAGTGATTCATTAGAGGCTGCCAGGATAGCCTGTGTGTATTGCGGCAGGCGTGATGACCATAAACTTTGTAATATATTTTCAGTAATCTGTTCACCAGCCAAGGCTCTCATGTGAGTGAGGAGTTGTAATGGACATTGATTTCCCAGCTCACAACCACTCAGAAGTTGCTTGATACGCTGACTTTCACTGTCTGAGTGTGTGGCGATGAGGCGACTCTTCAAGGCACTGTATCTGCTTTCGGATGGAGGTTTAGCCATGATGTCCTGAACGGAGGTGAGAAGTTCTGTGTCCATGTTAGCAAGGACATGATGGAACTTCGTAATTTCGAGTTTTATCCCACTAAGAGCAAACTGAGCCTCCAGTTGTGAGAACCAAAGCGTTGGATTCTGTCGCCAAAATGGTGGAACCTTCAATCCAACATGTGCAACTTGGGGTTCGTCGTCATTAGACATGGCACTTAAGTAGATATTAATTCGATAAACTTACTTGATAATATTTCTCTGATAGAGTTGAATGTCCAATTGAATCAAAATTTGCGTACTGCGGGTCCGGCTCACCAATTTGTAGTGGTTGATCTTAGGTCTAACACGTGTTAAATTCAGAGTAGAGTTAGTCGAAAACGGAAATCAGACGATGTTAAATTACAGTTTATTTTTATTTACAATATTTACATTAATCAGTGTACATACACACATACAAATATACGTATAAATAAGAAAAATGAGATGACTTCGTGAGCTCTTTGTTGGTACGAGGTAATCAGGATAATGGAGGAGGCACATGCATTCAGCAGTAGACAAAGAGCAAAAGTGAGGGTACATAGTGAGTAACGGTTTTCTGGAAAGATCAGGAAAGTGCCCTCTGCTGGTTATTTTAGATAGTCTAGTGCACCACAGGCTCCTCATTTGTTATGTACAATTGAATTTTTATTAAAGCACAATTTAAATAAATTAAATAAAAATATATTAAATAAAATTTTTATAATTAATTTTTAAAGTTAGTCAAAAACGGAAATCAGACAATGTTAAATTACAGTTTATTTTTATTTACAATATTTACATTAATCAGTGTACATACACACATACAAATATACGTATAAATAAGAAAAATGAGATGACTTCGTGAGCTCTTTGTTGGTACGAGGTAATCAGGATAATGGAGGAGGCACATGCATTCAGCAGTAGACAAAGAGCAAAAGTGAGGGTACATAGTGAGTAACGGTTTTCTGGAAAGATCAGGAAAGTGCCCTCTGCTGGTTATTTTAGATAGTCTAGTGCACCACAGGCTCCTCATTTGTTATGTACAATTGAATTTTTATTAAAGCACAATTTAAATAAATTAAATAAAAATATATTAAATAAAATTTTTATAATTAATTTTTAA
>AYEL01064558.1:0-22462 GCA_000484575.1 Olivierus martensii
CTGTCACATTTAGAATTTTTACTTGGACTAGTTTGCTTGAGTTAAAGTCAGGTTTTTATTGCAGGGAGGCAGTTATACTGAACTATTATTGAAAGGATTTAAGACATTTATATTTCTATATTGTATTCATGAAAATAGTGCTGCGAATAAATATAAAAAGTAAAAATTGTAAATGAGTTTTAAAAATGATATTTCATTTTATTTTAGAAAAATTTTGGACTTCAAAAGCCCTTAGCTTTATGACTATTACATAAAAGTATTGTATATTTTATTATAGAGCATTTCAAAGATGAAAATCAGTAGAATAACTCAAAAGAATATTGCATATATATTAAATTAGAAGAAAGCAGTAAATTATTAGGTTGATGCAAAATTCCATAGCATTTTAAATATAGGTTTGTTAAGTTTGTTTGTTTACTGTTTTATTTATGAAATTAAATTAAAAATTTGATCAAATCAAGCAAGCAACTATTCAACAATGTAATCTCCGTCATTGTCAATAACTACCTGCCAACGTTGGGGTAGTTTTTGGATCCCTGTCTGTAGAAATCTGTTGGTTTTGAGTTTAGGAAGTCATCAATCCAAGTTCCGTACAATTCACAGATGTTCCTAGCTGCATTTACTGCACTTGAACCTCGGTTAAACTCGTACAGCAGAATATGTTGGAAATGTTCGTTTTTCTTGACCTAATCATCAACAGCTAAGAAATAACAATCAAGCATCTTCAACAGCTAAGAAATAACAATCATTTGTAACAATCTTGCTGACAGCTCGTATTCCACAAGACAACACTCCAAAGTAAACAGTGATAATGTAAAAACGGTAAACAAATGAACAGCAATGCAGTGTTGCTAGTCCAAATCAGAACGCTACGGAATTATGCATCAATCTAATATATAAAGCAAAAGAAATACTGTCCCTATCAAAAGTTTATCGAGTGTTTCACATTTACTTTTTCTCAACTCTGCTTTTTTATCAGTTTGAGATAGTTTACATAAAATATTTAGATACATTCTTTAGATAATAATTTATCTAAAGAAATGAAAACATAGCATTTAAAATCAAGCAAATTATAATAATGAAATTATTATAATTATGCATGAACTATGAAATTTAATCTGTAAATATGATTTATATTTGTTAATGATTAAAACCATTGGACTATTTAAATACAGACAGTTCCTACTTGTACAAACTAATTTGTTCCTGGAATGAGCTTGTTAAATAAGAACTCATAAACAAGGAATCAATTTCTCATAATGTTAAAATCTGGAGCTCCATTTTCAATAAGGAAATTGACAATAATAAAATTAAGTAAAGATCAACAAATTCAATAGTATATGATTAAACAGTAATTTATTTATCTAAAGAAATGAAAACATAGCATTTAAAATCAAGCAAATTATAATAATGAAATTATTTATAATATAAACATATTAATGTTATTCTTCACTATTATTGACAGGTAAGTAAAGGAGCTTTAATACAAATGAATTACTGCTTTAGACACAATCTGGGAATGGAAGTTATTTACATAATATGCCAGTAAAACTAGAATATGTACTATTTCCACTTTTTGGCTGACATTTTGAATTTTCCAATTTTGAAGCAGATGACAAAGTTTCTACTACAAAATTGATTATACTGTATTGTACCGCTATACATGTGGGCTTAAATGCCTTTTTATATATGTTCAGAATTTAATTAATATTCATATTTTTGATGTTTTTGATATATTATATTTGAAAAATCTTGTAAATCCAGGAACTTGTAAACTGAGCACTATCTGAATTTATTTTTCAAAAATTAATTTATTCATGGACTAAATTGTCTATCTAAATTTATTATAACATATAAATATTCTGAGGTAAAACAATAATTCTTCAGTAAAGATAATCTGTAAGCAAATTTGGAACATAAGAGCAAAGTCTACAAAATTTTCCAAATGTAATTTGTGATTTTAATGTAACTAACTAATCCAGATCTCTAATGGTAATACAAATGAGTAGACTTGGAGTCTTTGAGCTTTTTATAATGTCCATCAGCCCTCCAAAGCTTACCTTAAAATATAAGTATCCAAATAAAATATAAGTAAAACAATATACTTGTTATATAAAATGCTAATCAAGATAATCACTTCAGATCATATTGATGCTTTAAATCTTTTAATGCATTTATAGAAATTCTAGAGTTGCTGCTGCATTTCTCATATTTGAAGAATTGAAAAAAGAGAAATAATCCATTTCCCAAATATTATATTTATTTATAAGATGCAAATATTAACTTTTAAGCTCTTTAGCAATAAAATACTTTATGGTAAGACAAAAATTTATTTGATTGCTAAAGAGTCTAAAGTTAATATTGTTTTTTCAAGTAATTTTAATGGCTGATATACTATAATAAGGTGTATTAAATTATCAAAATTCAAAGTTTATTGTTTGTATGAAATTTATCAAAGAATTGTATAAAAATAAGCAAGAAGCCAAATAAGTAAGATAAATTGATTTATCTTATTTTGCTTATTGTTTACTTTTATACAATATTTAAAGTAAGAAGTATTTCATTATTTATCAAAGAATGTTTCCAAGGAATATTAAAAATAAACAAAAAGGATGAAACTTTAAATGTTTAAATTGCAGCAATAATGTTTATTTTTAACTTATAATACACTTATACAGTGGATAAATAATGATTCAGTGTGATGATGCAGTGGATAAATGATGAATGTTCTTGTAAAATTATTATTTTATTAATAATTTTACAAAACAGAATTAATTGAAAATTAATATTTATTAAAATTATATTTTGGTAAATGATAATATCAGATTAAAAATATTTTTCAAAACTTCACTTTAAAAATAATTTTTTAGGATATGGAATGAATTTATTGGCAGTGATATTTAGAATTAAATATTTATTATTATATAAATATTCAATTAAATTTGTCTCTGAGAGAGAAAAATTCATTAACTTCAGGAGGAAAATTCTTGTGAGTAAGAATTAATAGATATTTTAAGATCAAAGGCAATTATGTGAAGAGAATTTTTCCATTTGTTAGCACAAAATGCAATTAATCTCAAACATATTTTAGAAAATTTCTTCTGATTAGAAGTTTGTGTATTATATAAAAATTGTTTGATTATGTCAATATAGTATACTTAGGCTTGCCATACATCTGGGATTGGCCTGGGCTGTCTAGTATTTCAATAGTTATCCAAGGTTTTAAAATATCCTGATTTCAAATTTCCTTCAATCCAATATCTATCAACAATTTTATTTGTTTAGATTGATCAGCTCTTTGAATGTGTTGTAGTTGAGTAGCAACCCTTAGTAGCAACATAGCACTCCCATAGACCTCAGGCACAAATATTGCATATGAATAATAAAAGTTTTTGTAAAACAATTAAAACATAATAGCACAAGTTCAAGTGAAAGACTGAGTTTCAATCTTCGCTTGAACTTGTGCTGCTATGTTTTAAGTGTCTTATGAAAAGAAGTGAAAAATATTTTGCATTTTATTTGAAGTAAAAATATAAAGATTTTGTTTTAGTTTATTACACAGATTGGTAAAAATTAGAATTTTAAATTTAAATTAAAATCTAAATTTAGTAGTAAAAAATGCAAGTTTACAGAAAAAGTTAAAGAAAGTACAAATATTTGACAAGGCAAAGTGACTACATATGTACAAAAGTTAATGCAACTTTCAATAACTGTGCTCAAATTTATGATCTAATTTAAAAAAATGATCAACATCACAAAGAAAACATTTCTTCAGAGAATTATTAATTGCATGTATTGATGAAAACAAAGAAGTAGCTAATTGAGCAGTCATTGCCAATGATTATCCAAAACAAGGACCCAATCATATAAGAAAGCTAAAACAGCATTTTTTTAATTTTGTTTTTTTCGGATGTTATTTTTATACATATTTTTTACTTAAATATCTGAGTAAATACAGTATAGCTTTTTAAATCCCCTGACTATCCTTGATGTATATAATAAAATTAAAAATAGATCTCCCTCTGCCAAGCATCATGGATTAATTACAGTGAATTATGACAAGCCTAAAGTTTATTGTAATTATTAAATTGTTCTATTAAATAGTTTATTATAACTGACATGTTTTAAGAATTGTAGTTTTGTTTCTTTGCAATTAAAATATAATAATGCAAATATATTATTGATTAATATTAGGCTAACTCAGGGCTAACTTATCTTCCAAAGTCTGTAGTGAATGCAATGTCTCCATATAACTTGTATTCTATGAATATGAAATGAAAGAATAATTCTTCTATTAAAATATAATTAAATTTTTTAGATATTTTGCATATATATGATATAGAAAAGATTTTTAATATTATATATTACTTTAATAATAATAATATTTCCACATTTTTCTCAAAAAAAATATTTCATAAAAAGTGTACATCACTAATTACTGTAAGACTTCAGGAAGTTTGTGAATTTTCGTATATTTTTCTGATTTGATACCAAATTTAAAAAAAATAAAGCATAAAATATTTAAATATTAGCACAATATTTAATTTGGTACTATAACAAAAAGGACCAGTCATTCTGAAAAATAAATATTTCAAATACAGCATAGATAATAAGTAACAAATTTTTATCATAATAAAAATGCTAGTCAAAACTTTTGTTATGCTAACTTTGTAAGATACAGTATATATTTTGTATCATTTAAATTACTTATTGTTATTTTAAAATGTAATGAAAATTATTTTTATATTAAAATATATTCAATGCTCAAAATGGTAATGGTTGTAATTTTTTAACGTGCTATTTTTAGCAACAAATTTATCAATAGCAGTTTTATTGAAATTTTTATATAATTTTGTTTCAAAAAAGGAAAAGCACATACTAGTATAGTATTGGTTTGGATAACAGACCATGAGTAGGGAAACGAAATAAGTCTGAATCTGGAATGGTATTTGGAACAGGCACGTCCTAATTGTTATTTATCCATAAAAATGGCAGTTATAAATTTAGAGGACCGATTGTTTAAACGGAGTTTCTATCGTCCATGGTTTACAGCAAAAACCGCTTCTAGATGGCGTTCAAATAAACCGCGGTTTTTACAAGCATTGCATAGACGTTGACTATGCCGAGTCTAACAGAACGGCGGCTAAACATCTTTGCTCAAGGTATCTATATATAGTTATATCTCTGCTGTTACTACAGTTCCTACGTGCCCCCGTCTTTTGAAAATTTTCAGCCAGTCTATCTCGGGCTCTATCGATGACGTCAATAATATGGCGGAAGTTCAGATTCGGAAATTCAGATCAATCTGACTAGGGGTGAGTTCAGAAAATGCTCCGAGAAGTCTCCGCTAGAGAAGCTAAAGAATGACGTGATATCGTGAGACAAAATGATTTGTTGAACGGTTGAAGATCCAGTCGTTCAACAAATCATGTTGTCTCACGAAGTGACGTCATTCTTTAGCTTCTCTAGCGGAGACTTCTCGGAGCATTTTCTGAACTCACCCTAGATATCTGAATAGATCACGTGACTTCTGAGTTTCGTCTGGCTCATCTGACTTGGCATTTACCGAACACATGTGTCTGTTCTCTACTGACCAACATGGCGAACGAAGTGATAAATTAATACAAGTTATTACACCTATTACAATGCTTTACATGCATAGGAATATCGAAAAAAATTAATATTAAAAAATTTTACACTGGATTAGAGGCTAATCATCATCAATATAAATACCATTTATTGAAATAATTACCAATAAAACAAATATAAATTAATCACGACATTATTACATAATAAAGAATTTCTTTATCAGTTAATAATAATAGCAAAACAACTTTAGGAGGAAGCAACGTGAGCATATTTTTCAACCGGTAAACAAACACACACGAATTCTCTTATTAATAATGTCTACTTATGTAACGAGATATCTTTCCTTCAGTTATACGGTTTTGCTTCTCTGAATGTTAGAGTTGAAAAACTTCATCACTTTCATTCATTTTAATTTCGCATAAATATCTCACGGACGCCGCCATGTTGCTCAGACCAATGTCAAAAACTACAGAGATGACTGACGAAGATCTGACTGAGTTCAGAACTCGTCAGTTGTCTGATTTGCCGAAAGCAGCACTTCAGTCAAATATACTGTACGTCAGAACTCAATGCCGAACGATCATTGTTCAGATTTCTTAGGCGAATTCGGCAATTCAGAATTCTTAATATATTCTTTAAATTATATTTCACTGAATTCAAATTAAATATGAAGGATTCTACAAACTATGAAAATTTAACGCATGCACAAGAAGACGCGATCTAGATTCTAAACCTGTGGCTAGTGTAGAAATATACTTTAGAAACCGGTTTTCTAGACACCGTCTGAGTCGCGTCTGCTAAGATGCTTCGTTTATGCCAGCGCTTCTCAAACTTTTTTATTCATGGTCCCATTTTTCATTACGAGATTTTTCGCAACTTCAGGTATTAAATATGAAATAAAACGTACAAGTACATAAATCATTTACACACTTATTAAGAAGAACACAATCAACCAACTACACTGAAAATTCATATGTTGTCATACGTTTAATATTGGGTGTTTTGTGAAATTACATATAAACTGAAATTCAAGTGTTTGCCAACCAACCACACCGAAAATTCATATGTTGTCATACGTTAAATATTGGAGGCAGTGAAATTACATATAAACTGAAATTCAAGTATTTTAATTTAATTTTTGCCAACTACATTGAAAATACATATGTTGTCATACGTTAAATATTGGGCATTTGTGAAATCGAAAATTCATATGTTGTCATACGTTAAATATTGGGCATTTGTGAAATTCATATGTTGTCATATGTTAAATATTGGGCGTTTGTGAAATTACATATACCTGAATTTCAAGCGTTTGAATTTAATTTTTGCGACCCCATTTGGGTTCGCGACCCATAATTTGAGAAGCGCTGGTTTATGCAATGCAAATTTTATAAAACCGTGGTTCAGACCGCGGTCGAAATCTAGAACGGATTTAAACAATCAGCCCATAGTGTAAATAATGATTGACCATAAATCAATAAAACAGAAAAAAAAAACATTATCATGGGGTCCGGGCCGATAGGAACAGGAAAAACCGTTTCAAATCAAATATAGATGTGCTGTTAGTGATGATATTTCAAATGTAAGTCCATTCAACTTGGGGTATTTAGATAATGAATGTAGTTATTGCTCTGCACTATACTTTTCGTGTGAGAAAAATTCGGCTGGCTACTTTGGTCTATGTTGCTGTAACAATAAGTTTAAATTGCCTGATTTTAGGATTGATTTAACACCATCAGACACAACTCTTCCTTTCTCTTTTAAAAGACGTCAATTTCCAGTTCGCCTTGCATTTTGTATGACCAGATTTGGTTTACCAAAATATAATGCCATAGTAATACAATACCCACAGGGGGTGAAAATATCAGTTTAATCAGATCTTTTCTTAATAAATTATTGTGAAATACTTATAATTCTTTCCAATCCTGTGCGAATAATTCGCACAGGTTCAGCTAGTTTTGGAATTTCTGGCGCTATTGTTTTCTTAATTTAATTGTTTTCCGAAATATTGTTTCGTAATTCTGCTTTTCTCATAAAATTCATTATCAAAAAATATATATAAAAATTTCATTTATCGATTGCATATTAATGCAAGTGATATTTTCCACATTTTTTATTATTTTAAAACATTTTATTTTATTAAATAATTGGACATAAAAAGGGTCATATGGTAGAAATCATTATAAGGAAAAATTTAAGGAATCATTTCAGTAATAACACGTTTGCTGAAAATGAAAATATCAGTTTAATCAGATCTTTTCTTAATAAATTATTGTGAAATACTTATAATTTAACGAACAACTCGGCGATCGAGCACCCCATCAATATGACTGCCAGTGCCCAGCGGCTTCGTTTTTGCTGCCACCTGGCCATTAACGCAGTCCAATTCCAGTAATGTTGTGATTGTTCAGAGCAGTTCCAAAGTAACAAATGGATATTTTTACCGTTGGCAGGCCAATTCCAATATAAATGATTTTTGCTGCTGGCGAACATTTTCAATCTCTTATTTTCAACTGGCTAGTCAGCTGACAAAAAAATTATAGGTTACATTTTTTTTCTGTGTACTAAACGGCGTGGCATTTTTTTTTTTTTTAACGCGAAAATATGGAGGTTCTAGCGAGCGCTTTTTCCTCCGAATACGAGTACTTATAATTTTTGTCAACAGATGGCACTTCAATCAGAAGTTTTAAAAGTAAAGGGAGCGCTTGTAACTAAGACGTAGTTTTCTTCTCTGTCAATGGATAAATCACACAATTTCAAAGTTAATTATTTATTAAACCTTTCAGTGTTTAAATTAATATAATTTTATTCCATAAAGTTTTCAATCAATTTATGTACCGAATATATTCCCTCTGATAATTTTTAATTTTATTATTTTCAGTTAGTGAAAAAATAAACTGTTGTATATAAAATACTATATAGTGTTATATAAATAATAATAATGTATTTGAACTATATTTTTTTGTTTTGTTATAATAGGGCTCATTATTTAAGATTAAAAATTTTTACAAAAGGGAATTATTTACATAAAGCCTGAAAGTTATGGAGAATAGTACAGTAAAGGCGGATTCCCACTTGAGCTGGCCACCGTGGGCTGATGAGTCACATACGCTGATATGCCCGATATTCTTCCTATTCAATGATTCAATTAAGCGTTGGCGGTAAACAGTTGACGACATCAGCCAATAGTCGGTAAGAATAGGAATACGTCAACCACAATCACCGCCATTGTATAATTCGTTTAATACTAAGCACTTCTCTGATTAGCTGATAGCTGTATAGAAGCGCAGACGTTGGGAGCTAGCAACGTCTACGTTTCTAACAAATGTGAAGGTCAAGTTCCGTTGCTATGGAAACGAGCTTCTTTCTGCGTTTGCTGCAGACTTCACCCCAAGTGGGAATCCGCCTTAAGACCCCGCTTAACGCAGCTCCGTTTAACGCAGTTTTTATCGAATTCTATATTTTTTATTGATTCACTTTGGCGCAGTTTTCATTAAAGGTTACATTTTTTTTCTGTGTACTAAACGGCGTGGCATTCCAATTCCCACCACAGGCTGTAAACATCCTGATCATTCGTCAGATGGAGGTGGGGTTCAATGGGCCGGGTCCGGATCCCTCCTGAGAAAATCTATGGCGTGGCATTCCAATTCCCACCACAGGCTGTAAACATCCTGATTATTCGTCAGATGGAGGTGGGGTTCAATGGGCCGGGTCCGGATCCCTCCTGAGAAAATCTGGAGATGTAGGATCCCGGGAAGTGAACGCAGATCCTCCAGTAGACTTCCATGACGCCTCTGGCCGACCATCGCTTATCATCAGAACGATTAACATTTGACACAATAGCAGCAGCAAATAGAATGCTGAATAGTGTATAAACTGATATTACGAAATTTCTGTTTAAATATTTTTACGATAACAATTCGGGATTTAAACAGTGAAGAAAGTTTTTGAAGATTTCGAAGCACTGATCTTAAAAATTTTCCACCGAAACTTTATTTATTGCGAAATATTAAAACTGTAAAAATACCTTTGTGTCGAAACTCCGAGGCGGCACTTAAAAGCAGTAAAAAGAACTTTATTAAATAAAATTATATAGGCGTACAAGTTGATTTGATATATGAAGTAAACATGCGAATAATAGTTCAGGTAGTTTTGGAGAATGTTTGATGCGACTTCCGGGAAACTAAACAATAATTTGGAAAAATAGTTATATACAATGAACAACATCCAGGGGCGGACAGGGACATATTTTCGGTTCTGGCATTATCCTGACAGCGGCCCAGTAGTTAGATATGGTATTAGGACAATTCTCCGTACGGATATATTGTGGCCAGGACATTTTGCCGTAACATAACATATAATATAAATAAAGACAGGAGTATTTCAAAAAAATTAAATAACTTTGTTTATAAATTTTTTTGCAATACTCCTGCTCTTTATTTTTTTTTATATCTTAATGTCCTGGAGCGACGATATATCTGTAATATACAGTATATTAAATAAATTAAATACATAGTATTTTTTACAAAACAAATTTTAACGACAAAATAAACATAATCACCTAAAGCACGAGTCTTTAATTGTGTGCAAATACTAAAATATTGATAAATTTGAATAAAAATGAATGGAGAGGAATCTGAAACAAATATACATTATATTGAAAGTGCGGTGCGTGACATAAAAAATCGGTTTGTCGGCTACCGGCCCATAATAGACACCTTCAGGAACACGAACGTGTAGCACGAGAATGACGTGGAGCGCTGGAATGACGAAATAATGACGTCATTTCTGGTCATCACTAAAGAGTTCCTCACATCCAACCGTGAGTTAAGGAAAGGTTGTGTATCGACGTCATTCGTTTGCGTTCTACACGTCAAAAATAACAAATTCGAAGCTTAGGTAGGAAGATTCATGTTGGTGATTACCTATGTTTATAGTGACTAAACGACTAAATATAATGCCATATCTTTTAGTATGCACGTTTCTTAGACTTGTGTCTATGATTAATGATTAAATTTTATATTAAAAATGCTAAAAATCATAACTTGAAGACCTACTTTTATACCATATGTTTTAAAAATCATAACTTGAAGACCTATTTTTATGCCATATTTTTAGGCGTGATTTCTGGATACCTCACACTGAATGGAAAAGTTTTGTTTCATTTTTATTTAATCTAAAAATTTTTTCTAGTTCTATCGAAGTGATTTTGATAAACAAAGAAAGCGAATCAACCAGTCACGGACCTAGATGTTCGTGTTCCGCGCAAGCGGATTAAACGAATATGATATCATATATATGTGATGCTATTTGGGGAAGTTAAGGGAAATAACGACTCGCTGAAGGAGATTTCTTGTACAAACGCACGCGTGGAACGTGAACTCAATGATGTCATTTTTCTTTGCGTTCACGTTCGCGTCAACGCCTTGCTGAAGCTGTCTATTGTTACGACGGCACTAGCCTTTCTGGCATTTGCCAGAACGCTCTTATGGCCAGTCCGCCCCTGACAAAATCTACATCAATTCAGAAGGTACGACAGGAGAAAAAATCCCAGCGGGATTTCGACCCCCTTTATGTTATATACGAACAGTAGGCCTATGATGTACATATCCTTCGTTAAACTTCAAGTAAAATGTATATAGAATCCCAAATCGTTGAAAGCGTTATCCAAGTTAATTTTATTTTTTTTTAATAAGAAATTCTGGATTTAAACTATTTGTTTATTGAAAATTACTTTTATTTGTGGAGTGTTTGTTTAAAATAAACAAATAACAGAATACAGTACTTCACAACTAAAAGCAGTTTCAAAGTCCACACAACACACGCTTATTTTTCACATTTGATTGGCTCACAAGCTTATGCATCGTGAATTGTTAAGACTTCATCTTGTATAGAATAATTAATCATAAAAAACAAAGCACTTTCATAGGTTAAATAAATTATTTAACCCAGGTGAAAATGAACCTCAAAAACTTTGGGCTATTCAATGCAGATAAAGAAAAGGTCCTGGATGTTAAGTAGACAATACACTAATTACGATAATTCATGACGTAACGCCTCCCCTGTGAGCCGGTGAAATGTGATAAATAAGTGCGTGTTGTGTGGATTTGAAATTTGTTTGAAAGAAAATTACTTTTACTTGTGGTGTACTGTACTCTATTCGACTTGGATAATGCTTTCGACGATTTGGGATTCTATATATATTTTACTTGAAGTTTAACGAAGGATATACACTGTTCATATGTAAAGGTAAGTCAAAGCTTATTTAAATTGACTGCATTCGATTCGAAATGATAAGGTACGTGCAAAATCGTTTTAAACATTCGATTATCTATAAAAGTTTTGCAAAAGCTTAAAAAAACATAATTCCGAGCCCCAGCTTTGGGGCCTATAACTCGAGAATAGGGCTTCGGCCCCACATGGGACCTTCTCTATTGAACTCAAGAGTGTTTAATTAGGCGATAAAGTAAAGTGGGATCGAAATTCCGCTAGGATTTTTACTCCTGCCATACCAAAAGGGAAGGAATTATGATTTTATCCGTCTGGATTTCGTACTTTGACAATATCGGGTGGATTCGTTTTCAACGGATGATGTCAGTCATTATACAGCTTCAGCAAGGTGCTGACGCGAACATGAACGCGCAAAAGAATGACGTAAAGGCGGATTCCCACTTGAGCTGCGCCGCCGCGGGCTGATGAGTCACAAACGCCGATATGGGTGGTATTTGTTCCCATTCGATGATTCAAGTAAGCGTTTGCGGTAAACAACTGACGACATCAGCCAATAGTCGGTACGAATAGGAATATGCCAATCACCAATCACTGCCATTGTATAATTCGTTTAATACTAAGCACTTCTCTGATTGGTAGTCTCTGCAGCTAGTCGCTGTATAGAAGGGACGTTGGGAGACTAGACAAGTTGGGAGCTAGCAACGTCTACGTTTCTCACAAGTAGCCGCAAGGTCAAGTTCCGTTGCTATGGAAACGAGCTCCTATCTGCGTTTGCTGCAGACTACACCCCAAGTGGGAACCCGCCTTTATTGAGTTCACGTTCCAGGCGTGCGTTTGTAGAAGAAATCTGCTTCAGCGAGTCGTTACTTCTCCAGATAGCGTTGCATGTGTGATATCATAATCGTGTAATACGCTTGCGCAGAACACAACATTTATAATTTTAAATTTATTTAAAATTATAAACGAATATATAAAAATGGTATATACAAATTCTGCAATTTTATTATTTTATTTAAACATCATGGTCCGTGGCTGGTTGATTCGCTTTCTCTGTTTTATCAAAATCACTTCGATAGTAAATAGAAGGTATGTTTGGGTACCTCACTCAATGTGAGGTACCCAAAAATCACGCCTAAAAATATGGTATAAAAGTAGGTCTCCAAGTTAACAAAATTTAATTATCAAATCATAGATACAAGTCTAAGGAACGTGCATACTAAAAAATATGGCATTTATATTTAGTGTTTAGTCACTACATAGGTAATTAACCTGAATCTTCCTGTCTAAGCGTCGAATTTGCCATTTTCGAAGTGTAGAACGCGAACGAATGACGTCAATACAGAATCTTTCGTCTTTCTCGTTGGCCACGAGAACCTTTCCTTAACTCACGTTTGGACTTGAGGAACTCTCTAGCGACGACTCTAAATGACTCCATGATTTTGTCATTCCAGCGCTCTACGTCATTCTCGTGCTATACGTTCAACATGAACTGAACTTTCAATAACCAGGCGAGAAAGGTTAAATAACATATGACGTGATAGAAAACGGAGCACGTGATTTTTTCGTCATATTTGACAGGTGGTAATCGTTAGTCATATCATGCAGAAACAGTCCAATCTTTCATAAATATCTTAATAACAAATTACAGTAAAATTTATTATTTAAATTATTTTTTATATTTAATTATTTATATATACAATTAATACTAAAAAATAAATAAAATTATAAACGAATATATAAAAATGGTATATACAAATTCTGCAATTTTATTATTTTATTTTAAAACCTTTTAAATTATATGAGGTAGAGTATATCGTAGCCTAACAGAGCAAACTTTAAATTGTAATAATTTTACGATTATAACATGTATTTAAACATCTTCACGAGTCGTACAAAATTGCTTTGCGGCCGCCAGTTTGAGACCACTGATCTAGTATACTGTATGTTATATTAATAAGTTTTTCTCAGAATTTATAGCAGTATCTATAAAGACTTTTAGATTCTAATGACTGTTAGAGTGAAGACAGTCATTTTACAGAATAATACCGAACTGTCAATAACCTCGGTTTAATGATTTATATTTTGAAACATTTATTTTCCTATATAGCGTTTGTGTAACTAGAATTTTAAGAAATTTCCTCCATAACTGTTATAGATTCCGGGCTATGATAACGACGTTTCATACTTGTACGTGTACAATGTATTTGTTTTTCTTTTCTATCGAGTGAAACTTCCCGAAAAGACTGAAATCCAATTTATACTATATTTCATTCTGTAGTTCTGCATTTATTATATGATCAATGAGATATTTTCCATTTTTAGTACAATAATCTGCTTTCAGTTATAACTCTTAAGTATATAGGATATGCCGATGAAATATATATAATCAACTATGTATAAATTGCAAAATATAGAATATTTTTTGTTCGATTTATTTTTCTATGATGTTTTTCTTTGGTTTTTTCTTAGCACAAAATGGGGTAGAAATAATTCGAGCTTCGCTCTCTTCATGATCCATGTAATTTTAATACTTCTGATCAAGTTTTTTAAAATAAACGAGGGATTAAATTAAAAAAAATGTATTTTTAAAAAGCGGACATTGCCATGGAAATTAAAACGCGGGTCAAAAAAAGTCAATAAAAATAGAGCTGTATGCAAAATTTAAGAAAATTGAATAAGAGGTTTTATAGATATGCGCGTGTTATACAAATGCATAGTTAGTCAGAGAAAATCCACGATATTTAAATCCTCATACATTTATAATTAAAATTAGTATACTGTATATAGTTTTCGTAGCCAGAAGGAAAACGAATGCAGATATCGAAATACGGAGTTGGCTGAGAAAAACGAATAAAAACGTAACGTAGTCCAATAAATTTTCATCATTTATCCATTTCTTGTTATCATCAAATACCGTAAGACCATTTTAACGCGGAGATACCTTCCAAAAACCAAGCGCTAAATGAAACGGCATTAAACGAGATGATCTTATTCTTAACACGTAAATAATGGGAATAGATGAAACAGGACAGTGAATAAAAAATATACGTACCATTTTTTATTTTATTTTGTAACGCGCATTATTATTATTATTATGATTATATTACATTAATTATAGATATTTTTTTATCGCCAATATCGATTTGAAATCGTAAATCATTGGTGAAAAATTCTTAAACTTAGAAAATAAAAAGTTTTAAAAAACAAAAGGCGGTAATCAAATGGCAATACTATAAACAACGAAAAAAATATGAATTAAAGAAAAACGTTCTACGTTCGAGGAACTATAGTTCGAATTCGATTAAAACTAAAATGGGATAATCGCTATTTTTGATTACTGTAAAATAACGTCGATGATCCATCGTAAATATGAACTGTGACCGCGGCAGACTTTGGTATGTACATCGCCGCACCGATATCAAACGGCGTAAGAGTATTAAAACAACAAATCGTGCCAAAGTGAATAAAAAATATAGAATTGGAAAAAACCGCGTTATATCGAAACAGCGTTAAGCGAAGTCTTAGTATATAGTCATCTAATAATTTGTATTTGATATTCGTTTTAATAATAGCTGTATTTATTGGCGTAGTTTTCTTTTTCCTTCATATTTTTGAATTCCGAACAGTAAGGGGGGAATTATGAGAATTTTATTTATTTACTTATTACTTACAAAGTTAGTTATACGAGAAAAACCGTTTAATAAGTCCCCAAAAAGAAAGGGAGAAAAGACTTAATAGCAATATTTATTATGTTTTTATGAACGAGTGTCGAACACGTTATAGTTTTTCAAGGATCGAAGTAAGAAAGATTTTTCAGTTTTTCTAATTCTATAATTAGCGAGTGCAAAAGATTTCTCGATCTCGATCGAAATGATAGAACTTCAAATAGTCCAATACGTAATGACTTTAAGGGCATATACTGGGAATGCATTAAAGGCACTATTTAAAGTACATTTAAATAATGCCTCGTTAGTCTTTTCGGGAGTGCAGTAACATCGATAAGGATAGAATGGTAGGATAAAAAAAATCGAAGGTAAATATAAAAATTGATTTCCGAAATTCAATCTACGAAATATGGTCACCGTAGCGATATATCCCGCCACAGGCCCATAGCCAAACCGTTAACATAGAACGAAAAGATTGCAGATGGGGACTGAGTTACCAGGCTACAAAGGAAGCGAAATCCAGTTAAATGCCGAAACTGCGGCTACTTTTTTCCGTCTGGGAAATAATTATTGCCGAAACATCGGGCTTAAATTTGGCGAAGGACGATGCCATTCCGCCAGATAAAGGCGTGGAAATATTTGATACCGAAGACGGTATACATCCCGAGCGGTTTATAAAATCTGTTACGTAATGGTTATACCCAGCCGGATTTTTGTTTATACGCTAAGCCAGCCGACCGATACCGGAAATCGGAAAGGCACTTTTTAAAATCGGCGATGTTTTCGAGGTCGAAAAAGAATGCAGTCACGCTTAGCGGCCGTTTCGCTCTGTTTCACGCAACCAAAGAAGACGGTAGTGACCCGATTTCCCCGGGCCAGGCGTCTACACGGGATGCTACAGATGCATTTTATCACACTTTCGGAACACGGACGGTTAAAATTATCGAGCGTCACTGTTTTCCAGTTATATCGGTAGGCCAGAAAATCAATTACGGGAATGACTTAAAGACCAAAGTGGATGTTGGACGAGTGGATGGAAGGATAGAATGTGTCGGGAGACTATGGGGACCACCGTCCACGCCATTCATTCTTATCTGGGCCGAACGGGTCATCTTAACGTGATAAAGGAAGTGTTTCCGAATGAATAACAGTCCATTCCTACCAATAGATGAAACGATAATCTTTAATGACAAAACCAAGTACACTAGCTAAGGAAGGCGTAGATGGACCCGATGCGTTCCATCAGTCATTTTTTACAAATATTTCCGTTATGAAGTGTCGGTGCGGTGAGTTGGACGGGTGTCGTCTGGCGCGCGGGTCCCGAGACGGAAGCGGCCATTTCCTTTCTGGGCTGACCCCTGGGTCCACGGATAGGGGGCTTGGGCGGCGGGCCGTTCACGGTCGGCGGCCCATCCCTTCCACCGCCCGGGCGAACTGACCGAAAGCCCTGGAGAAGGAGAAAACTCGGTGGCTGCCGGCGGAGGGCGGATGATCTAGACGGCCGGCGGTGCGCGCCGTTCCGTAACCCCCACCGCCGTCCTTCCGGTGTCCTAGACTTTGCTGGTAGTATTTTCCTCCCTTTCGGTATCGGTGTCCGCCGTCGCTGCCCTCCTTCTGTCGTCCGTATCGGTGGAAGTGGCGGCCGTAGTCTCGGTGGTGGTGGTGGTCCTTGGCTCGGCCTAGTCGATGGTACTTCCCCCCGTGTAGGTCCCAGGAGCCTCGATGGTCTCGGTGCTTGTGGTGGTAGTCTCGATCGCGCAGAATGTCGTGGTAAGATTTATGATCGGCGTACTCTTCTTTGTGGTAAACGTTTTTGAAGCCGTGTCGTTTGTGTCCCTTGTCGCGAAAGTAATGGCTGCCCTCCTTTTGTTTTTTTCCTCCGCCGCCCTTCCACCGGTGGTGCTGGTGAGATCCGTGGTGGTGGTGACCGGAATCGCCGTGTCCACCCCTCTCTTTTTCCCACCGATCGAAATGGCTTCCGCCTAGTCGCTGATGATGGTGTCCTCCGTATCGTTCCCAGTCTCCTCGGTCCAGCCGCTGGCCCCGGTCGTCTCGGTCGTGTTCCCCTCGGTCGCTTCTTCCGTCGTCCGAAAGGTGGTGAGTAGGAGAAGATCGAAGTTCGTATACTACTACCTCCCGAGAAGGAGTGTCGGAGGAAGGAGTAACGGCCCAAACTTCTCGTTCATCTTGGGCTAGTACCAGTAGAATCTGAAAAAGTCATCACCAATTAGTCTAATGTGTAAGACAGCTAGTTCTCCTAACCGATATTACCGGATCTACGTTCTTCTCTTCATTTCCCTAGTAACGGATTTAATGGATATATCGAAAAGGGCGGAACTAAGTGCGGAAACGGAATAAGACAGCTAAATACGGACCCGAATCTCACGTCCGTCGATACCGCCGAGATATTTTTTTGCATATTTACCCTTTTCCAATCAGGGAGATTATTAAGATGCGGGGCCTAAGACAGCTAAATACGGACCCGAACCTCACGTCCGTCGATACCACAGAGATATTTTTTTGCATATTTACCCTTTTCCAATCAGGGAGATTATTAAGATGCGGGGCCAGTTCCAACCACGGGCTGTACCCATGGAGGAGGCCGGATGGTAAAGGACGGGGATGGCCGGGCCGGGCTCAGCACACCGAAAAACTTTTCAGGAGACGCTACACCCGAGACGCGAACCCGGTCCTCCTGGGTGACACGCCATCGCGTTACCACTCGGCCATCCGGCCGCCCACCGAGTTATTAGTGGGCGATGGAATCCTCTGTACTTAGTACGGGCAAGTTAGTGAAATAATGTCAGTGGATGAGAATTTTGGCTAGATTGAGGCACGCTCTGCGTATAGCGATTAGAACTGGGTACAGGCACTACCTTGAGCATCACTTACCACTTTCGATTAATCTCGGTATTTTTGACCAGCGGGCCACGATGGTCGAAAATGCAGCCAAATATAGGTGGCACCCGTTTTTCTATCTCCTTTCGGGAAAAGTATATAATCTGACTTATGTTAAAACCTGTTAGTCGATGTCTTTTATTTAACCGACTCCCATTCGGTATTACCGTTTCCTATTTAATTATATATTTCACCAGTATTACTTAAATTACTCACTAAGTTTCTCACTAATAATTTTGGATGACGCTATCCGCACTCCTCCATCCAATGCCCATCGACCGATGTTTTACTTCCGGATAGGAAAAATCCGTACTCTTTCCTAGCCATTATTTAGTTGATACCCAGTATTGTAGCCGATACCCCTATCTAAATTTGGCCATTAGATCCGCGGATGAGCGGATAGAGCTCTCTGGTGGTTAAAATTAGTTATACGATCGAAGGCTAAAGCCGGAATAAATGTCCGCTATCCCACCTTGAGAATTTTAGGGAGATAAGATAGAAAAGCCGATCTACGTACCAAAGGAAGTAGAACGTTCATGGCTGATATTCCATGCAGAGACGTTGGGCTAGGGAAGATCCCGAAGAGAATGAACCCACGCTCCATCGATCGACTTATATACGGTGTCCCAGATTGATGGGCCCTCCCACAGTCACGTGTCGACTGTAACGACCAAAAATTCCGCCCGGGGCAGGACGTAGTTAACCGAGCGCGACTGTCGGAAAATAAGGAGTCGCGAGTTGGTGGAAGAGCGGAGAGGGAAATGTCACGCTCCGGCATCCCGCGCTAATAACCAGAAATGGTGGAGGGCCGGACGGGTGGAACTCGGTAACCGAGGGTCGGGGTCGGCCGTGCCATCCTTCGACCCCCACCGAAATTAGTGGTGGATGACCTACGGCCGAAGTCGATAAAAACTTGGATACGATGAATATTAATCCAGCGTCTGACATTGACTGGTAGCGCCAACTATTCTGTAGCGGTGATTTTATGAAGGAACTATCCTCTTAGGACCGGCACTTTCCGTCTACATCCGGTTCTCGGATCACGGAATTCCCTCGTACCGGCCAAAAAGAAGTCTTCAGTCAAGGATATTGAGTGTTTGTTGGGATTATAGAGGAATAATCCACTATCAATTGCTTAAACGCAACAAAAACAATTACTCTTGATCTATAGGGCAACAGCTCTAAAGATTACAAAACAAACTTCGAGAATATCTCCCTGGTCTCGTCAACAAAAAAAAAAATTGTACTGTTCCGTGATAATGCGCGGCCACATGTTTCTAAAGTCGTTCGGGATAAAATTTTGGAGCTGGAATGATCAGTATTACCATATCCGTCTCCCTGGTCTCGTCAACAAAAAAAAAAAAATTGTACTGTTCCGTGATAATGCGCGGCCACGTGTTTCTAAAGTCGTTCGGGATAAAATTTTGGAGCTGGAATGATCAGTATTACCATATCCAGCCTACTCTCCGGATCTGGCGCCATCCGATCATCATTTGTTTAGATCAGCGGTTCTCAACCTTTTTTTTCCCCGGGCCACATCCGTTTGTTTGATACATTAAGCGGGCCGCAACACGCTATATCAGCAGTGGCAACCTGTTGGTGTCACGTGAAAAAAGTTTTATGAGTGCATCAGGAAGGACCTAGCAAATTAGAAAATTCTAATTTTTCAAGATTTAAAAAAATTTTTAATATCAGAATGTTATTTTTGCATGTGGGAAAAGAATTTCGCGCTTTCATTAAATTCATGACTGTGCCTTCCGGGCCGCACATAAAAGCTTGCCGGGCCGCAGGTTGAGAATGGCTGGTTTAGATCGTTACGCAATACATTAAATGGGGAAAAATTCGATAACAACGAAGTCAATTCTTTCATTCGACACTTTTTGTATCGAAAGATAAAAACTTTTATTCAGAAGGCATTCATCATCAGTTGCCTATAAATGGAAAAATGTCATTAATAACAATGGTGCTTATATAATTGATTTAAATATAAGCCTATTTTTTTAATGAATAAAATTTTTTTAATGCAACCGAAATTATTTATGTTACAACCCAGTAATTAACTGTTGGCCTAAATACGCTGGCCTAATGCGATATGTTTAAGAAGTTCTGGTGGTGGCTCCGATGACGACGATAGGAGAAATCGGTTATAATCGGCGCTCGAATGAAAAAAATGTCACCAGGGAAAAAATTATATCGACTTTATTTTATATTTGGTCCTATCTTAAAATAATCTGGCCACCGAGATGTTCTTCGTGTACATGGTAACGACATCGATGTTTACAATACTGGAAAAAGTTTTTTCCCTACCTAAAATATAGTGTCAACGAAAAATATTTAAAAGATAATTTATCCAGTTAAAAATGTATGTATGTATGGTCAGTGGTGGATCCAGAAAAATGATGAGAAGAGCGTAATTTAAACGATTGGTATATATTCTCCGAAGAAACGGCGAGGAGGACACGTGCCTCGATGCTTCTATTCTAAATTCGTGTACGCTTATCACCTACCACGATTGATTACCGATTAGATCGTATCTCGTCGAAATAGCAATTAATGTATTTATCTTAAGTGGTGTAGCCAACCGAATACATATAGCGATAATCGGGAGAATACTGTACCCTATTCTCCCGATTATCCGTGATCGGATCATCCGGGTGGCGTATTACCGGGTTAATCCTTCACCCGGTATTGAGATGTTTTATCTTAGATGCGATATCTGATAGATTTTTTAAACGACCGGTCTCGTTTCATTATTATATCTAGATCGAGCCGTCTTAGATAATTAGCTATCAAAATTAAAATTAATAAAGCCAAATTTCTTGTGGCCAATAAGTGAACTTCTGGTTTCCTTTTTCTATAAATAACAGAACATTTGTATATATGCGTATATCAAATTGATTTTAAAAATCAGATTTTTTGGATACAGTATTTTACGGATAATCCGGGGAAATTAATTTTCCGAGTACCCCCGGTTAATCGGGAGTCTGCCTTATGTAAAATATTTAACAACAAAATAAAAAATACCAAAACTATATGGTAACAGTCTGATTTCGGTGAGCGAATATAGATTTCTTTAAGTACAGTGGAGAGGAGTTGAGGGCGCGGACGTAGGCCTATTTCTCGAAATTTAATCACGCAGCGTTTCTCGTTCAATTTGAAACCCGAGAAAATTGGAAAAGAGAATTCGTCCTCCCTTCTTTATCTCCCTTTCCAGCTTTGGATATAATAATAACGAATAATTGGACGGAAGCATTATAGTGTTAGTTTTCTGTTTGGGCCAAATATACAGTAGGTTAAGATGACACCGAGGAAGGATTGCGGCTTTATTCTAGATTACCCTTCCATTTTAATTAAGGTTATACACTAAGAAGTGGACAACCGAATGGTGGTTATATGCTATTAAGGAGAAATCTGTTTTAGGTGGCCACTTTCAGTCGAATATTCGTAGTTACAGAATAAAAATATTTTCTGTTAATGTTTGTACCCGTTTTTCATAGTTTCATCCGACCATAAGGTAACCGAAAATAACCGATTTTATCTCTTAATATTGTATAAATATGCTAAATAAAGTAAATCCCGATATAGCTGTAAGTTTTAATTCTTGTGAAAAAGATAAGCTTACATGGCATTTTCTCATTCGCCATTCTGTTTTTCGTCTCTTTACCCAACAAATCGACTCCAATCTTTTAAAGATAATCTTAATATTCGGCGTAACAAATTTATATAGTAATAAATTTTACTTTGTTAAAATTTCAGCCAGTTGATTTGTTCGTCATCAGTATTTGTTTTTCCTTTTTAGAACTGCACTTTCTAGAAATTTTGTTTAATTCAAATCCTCAAGTTTCATTTCGTATAAATGAAATTTATTATTTCTTCGAGATTGTTTTATTATTTTATAATAATTTCGTGGAATGTATAAGAAAGTTATTTTGAAGGTTGTTATCTCGTTTTACATAGTTTTACTCTTTTCTTTTACATCGCCTAGACTAGTGGTCTCCGAAGTAGGGTACGCGTACCCCAGGGGTACCCGAGACGATATCTAGGGTAGAGTGAAAACAATTTTTATATATTGTTTGTAG
>AYEL01064561.1:0-17896 GCA_000484575.1 Olivierus martensii
TTAAAATCTAAAAACAGAAAATAAAATTTCAACGGACTGACATAAAATAATGTTAAAATATTTAAATATACTAAAAAGTAATGTATACTTTATGAATTTTAGTCGCGATTATCAAATAAACGCATTAAAACAACACGATTTTATGACGATTTTTTGCATTAACAAAAACACGTTTCAATGACGAGTTTTATTTCTTTGCCTATAATTGAAAAAATCACATAAATTTCTCCAAGAATTCAAAGAAAAAGGAAAAAAATCATTAAGGAATAATAAAATTTGATCCAATCGCCAATATATTACAAAAAATAAAGAAAAATATTTTTTAAAATAAATATTTTTACTGTTAAGAATGCAAACATCCAAAAATTATAATTAAAATATAAAAATACAAAATAAAAATTCAACGAATTGACATAAAATAATGAAAAAATTTTAAATATATTAAAAAGTATTGTTTACTTTACGAATTTTAGTCGTGACTATCAAATAAATGCATTAAAAAAGCACGATTTTGTTACGATTTTTGCTTCTTCAAACTCCAAACGTCCTTCTTCAAACTTTGCAAAAATCATAAAATTTCTTTTTTCGTGCATAAAATAATGAAAAGACCATTAAGGAATAATAAAATCCGATCAAATTACTAATCGAATTACAAAAAAAGAAAGAAAATATTTTAAAATTAAATATTTTTACTGATAAGAATGCAAACATCCAAAAATTATATTTAAAATCTAAAAACAGAAAATAAAATTTCAACGGACTGACATAAAATAATGTTAAAATATTTAAATATACTAAAAAGTAATGTATACTTTATGAATTTTAGTCGCGATTATCAAATAAACGCATTAAAACAACACGATTTTATGACGATTTTTGCTTTTTGAAACTCGGAACGTCCTTCTTCAAACTTTGCAAAAAACATAAATTTCTTCTTTTGTGCACAAAAAAGGAAAAATCATTATGGAATAATAAAATTCAATCAAATTACTAACAAATTACAAAAAATAAAAAATAAATCTTTAAAAATAAATATTTTTACTGTTAAGAATGCGAACATCCAAAAATTATATTCAAAATATAAAAACAGAAAAAATATTAAAGAATTATCATAAAATAATGAAGATAAATCCAAATTCATAAAAAGAATAATACATAATCAGCGAACTTTAGCTGTGATTACAGAAAAGATGATTTATTTTCCAGATTTTAACTCTCCAAAATTCGCAACTAATTAAAAAACAAAAAAGGAACGAAAAATTTCACAAAATATTAACAGATGGCGTTAGCAGACCACAGTAAAACTTTCAGCAGCTATAAATTTACCCCGGGAGAGAGATCACAGGTCAAAGAAAACAAAGTAAGTATCAGATTATTGGTCAGAAAAATGCTCCCGTTTCATTAAGTGGATCAAAAACAGGAGCAGTTTTCTGCTCCTGCAGCATTGACATTTTAAGTTTAATATTATAACATCATTGTTAAATCAAAGTTTTTATCTTTCATCAAATGAGATAAATCACCATTTTTTTTCTGATAAGAATATAGAATCTCTGCTTGTGTTATATATAAATATTCCAGTAAGACCAATTCTACACTCTTCCTAATAGAGGAATATATTCCTCACTTTGCTTGTAATTATAATATCTCAGTCATCCAATATAATCAATAAAGCAATAACATACAGCTATTCAGTGCATTTTTTTTAATACAGTGTATGAAGATTTTATAATTCAAATCTGCTTTTCTTCTAGTAACTTAAAAACCATATACAGTAGACTTTCAATTATCTGAGATTGGATTATCAGAGTTAATCCACAACCCAGAAATGATATTTAATTATTGATATTTTTATCTTAGATGCCATATCTGAAGGATTTTTAAAACATCCCAGATTTATTTCTTTTATTATACCTTATAAAACTGTCAATCAAAATTAGAATAAAATTAAAATTACAAATATTGCAATAATTTCTTGCTGCAAATAAGCAAATTTCTTATTTACTTTTTCAATAAATTTATTTTTCATTAATAAAGCATCTGAATATATGTATATATTACAATTTATTTAGCTTTTTATATTAAATGCATATTGTCCCTATTTCCAATTTTTTTTTTTTAGTATTTTACAAATTATTGGTGGAATTATCTGAAGAAATTAATTTCCCAACTGCATCAGTTAATCAGGAGTCTATTATATTTCAAAACACTCAGATATCAAATAAAACTTATCCAGCTTATCAATTTATACCACTTTTATATAGTTTCTTAGATAATAAAAATTGTATTTTTATTTAAATAATAAATTTTTTTATGTAGAATGTATGATGATGATTAGATTTTTGCAAAAATATTTTAAAATAAATTGTTTTATTTTATATTTTAATATAGAAATACCAAGAGGTATTATATTTTTTCGTTTTTCATTAATTTTTGTTTTTCATTAATTTTATTAAAAAATTCATTAAGTGGCAAAAATTAGCCCAGAGATAAAAATAGATTCATATAATTCTAGATAATATGATGTAAAATTTGCAAGTGAAAAATATCAAAAATTGTTTAATATAAAATCTTCCATGATTATCATTGTACTTAATTTAAGAAACTTTTAACATTTTATTTTGTAGTTTCTTAAGCTCTAATAATGCAAATCTAATTTTGAAAAGTTTTTGAAAGATTTGAACACATTGGGGAGTCAAATGTAATTTAATAATTCTTAAATCCAAAATCATTATTTATTAAAAATAACTATCAATAATAATAATTAAAAAAATTATCTAAGTATTATAAAATATTCATAAATATTGATAATTTCAGATGTAAATTAGAAATTATAAGCTTTGTTTCTTACTGTAAATAAACAGAGTTTTATCATTTATTATTCTGCATTAGGATCAAAACATAAATATTAATTGCACATAAAAGAATGAACTTTTAATTTCATATAATATTTCAGTTGATTGAAAAAATTTAATATTTTATAAATTATATAGCTAATAATTTTTTTGGTAATAATAGTTAAAAATATGCAGAAATAATTCATATAAGATTTTTAATTATCAAATTTTTCATCAACAGATATGCAATTATGGTTCTGCATGAATGAAAAATAATCATCACGTATATTTGCTTTATGTAATTCATGATCATAATTATCAAGAATCATACAAAGTTTATAACAAATATCAGAAATTGCCAAGATTGTAACAGATTTAATGATTCTGAAATTTCAAATTGTGAATGTATTGTATTTTTGGCAGATAACTAAGTTAGATAATAAAATGGTTTTTTTTTCTTAAATACATAATTGTAAGTTATTTATGCAAAAATTACAAATTGAACATATATAAAAAAATAGATAGAATATTCTGATATTTAATAAATAAATAGAAATTTTATGCTGTATTTTAGCTATACAGGAAAATTGTCATATTTTTATGATAATTTGTTTTAATTAATAATATCACTTTTATAAAATGTCTCTCACAATTTAAAATTACATTTTATAATATGTGAACATTCAAACTGCTTAAAAGAAACTGTAAAGATATATAATGTAAGAATTAATTAAAATTGTAAGGCAAAATTTAAAAACTCAATGATCTTATCATTGAGTTTTTTAAATTTTGCCTTATACTTGACTGATGATTTTTATTCTAGGTATACAATAAAATTCACAAAATTATCCATCTATATTTTTGCATATTAAAAATAGAATAGAAAAGGGAAAAATTATAGTATAAAAATGCATGGCTTATAAATAACATTATCTGCTACATGAATCCCTTAAGAATGACATAGATTCTAAATGAATATAAAGAGCATTGTTAGATTGTAATCAAGTAAATATGATATATTATTCTTTTGAAATAAGTTCATAAAAACAAAGTCATAATTGTTCTTTTATATTAAATAATGTTTCTAACTAAAACAGGAATTATATGAAATATTTGTTCATTCTGTAATAAATTTTATAATAATAAATAATTTAAAATTTTATACATACCACAATATGATACCAAGAGTTTACTAAATCATTAATACAATGTTCCCTGATGGTATCTTTTATCAATGTATTCCTTTCTAGATCCTAAAAAAATCGATAAGCATAAAAATATTTCAAACAGAATTTTTTTAATATTTTATATTGTAAAAATATATTAATTCTTTTGTATTGAACTCAATATGAAGATCAATAAATTTTATGCATATAAATAATGATAGCCAGAAAACTGCATTATTCATTGTGATAAATTATAATACAATAATAAACTAGTATGGAATATATGAAAACTGAAAAACAATTTTTCACTCCATTTCATATTGATTAACCAAATAATAAACAAAAAACAGAAAATATTGAAAAAATACAAAAATATAGTACTATTATTATATTATATTATAATATAACATTTATATAATAATATTATATTATAATATAACATTATATAATAATATAATATAATGAAATTACATGATTTTTGATTTTTAGTTACCAATATATTAATGCCATTTGCCAAAATAAATATTTCATTGAAACTTTAAATATATACATATAAAATAAATTATTATTATAATACAAACATCAATATGTCAATTTAAAAGGTAAAATTTTACTTTAACCTGAAGTGATCCAGCACAGTGCACCTACATAAAATTCTTGGATTATTATTGAGAATTTCTGTATCATGGCGCATCAAGCAGCAGGGTATCACATATTTGATGCACTTATGCAAATGCAGGCTGGAGTCGGAAGTGCAATACGCTCAATTGCTTCGGATAAAGTAAAATTTTACTATACCCAAATAATGATAACCCAAATTAACCTGGAATAATGATAGCCCAAATTAACGATAATATCGGTGCATGACATTATCATTAACTCAGGCTATCATTATTTCAGATTAATTCAGGGATAAGATGACATAGCTTCAGAAAATATCAAGTTAACGAGTAGTAATAAATTTTGATAATTTATATAAAAATATTTTCTTTTTATTGTTGTTATTGAATAAATGTTTTCTTTTCTGAAAAGATTTCATATTAAATTATCCCAGTAAAAATTCCATTAAAATAGGTCTGTCATACAACTCCCAAAAGACCGTTCAAAGTTTCGTTTTCCCTATAGTTGAGTTGAATTATTAAATTCAAATCTTTGATCGTATTTTAAAATGGTGGATCATCCTAATGATAATGTCATACACAGTTAGGAAGATGTGTGTAACATGATTTCTAGACACTAAGCATGCGATTTCTAAGTTTTGATTTTGCTTACGATGAACTTTTTTGATAGATTACAGTTATTTTTCAGTACAGATTTTAAATAATTATTTTTTTATTATTTTAAACATTATTTTAGTTATTTTTTAATCTATTTTAGTTAAATATAATAAGCATTTATTGATTACTAGCAAATGGATTAAAACATTCTTAATTAATAATAATGAAAAATAAACATACCGTATATACTCGTGTATAAGCTGATCCGTGTATAAGCCGACCCCCTGACTTCGGAATTTGAAAATTGGTAAAAAAAATGTGTAACCCGTGTATAAGCCTACCCCCAACTTTAGCACTTAAAATTCGATAAAAATTTGAAACCGATAAATTATGTGATCTTTGATTTTTAGTTACCGATATATTAATGCCATTTGCCAAAATAAATATTTTATTGAAACTTTAAATATATACATATAAAATAAATTATTATAATACAAACACCAATATATCAATTTAAAAGGTAAAATTTTGCTTTACCCGAAGTGATTGAGCGTGTCGCACCGCCGACTCCAACCTGCGTTTGTATAAGTGCATCAGATAGGCAACGCTGCGCTACCTGATGCGCCGTGACGCAGAAATTCTTGACAATAATCTAGCTAAAGTGATCCAACGCAGAACGCCTGCATAAGATTCTTGGATTATTGTCGAGAATTTCTGCGTTGCGGCGCATCAGGTAGCACGGCGTCGCCTATCTGATGCACTTACATAAATGCAGGTTGGATTCAGAGGCGCGACACACTCGATCACAACAGGTAAAGTAAAATTTTACTCTGAAGCGAGATTGATGTCAGAGAATAGGATGACGTAGCTTCAGAAAATATCAAGTTAACGAAAAGTAATAAATTTTTATAATTTACATAAAAATATTTTCTTTTTATTGTTGTTATTGAATAACTCTTTTCTTTTCTAAAAAAGTTCATATTATCACAGTAAAAATTCCATTAAAATATGTCTACGTCACATGGCTCCCAAGAGACCATTCAAAGTTTTTAGGTGAGTTGAGTTCGTATTCAAATCTTTGATTGTATTTTAAATTGAGTAGATCACCCTAACGATGATGTCATACACCATTACGATGACATGTGCAACGTGATTTCTAGATGTTAATCATGTGATTTTGAAGTTTTGATTTTGCTTACGATGAACTTTTTTGATAGACTAAATCATATTTTGGAATGAGTGGATCACCCTAACGATGATGTCACATACCGTTAGGATGACGTGTGCAATGTGATTTCTAGACGTTAAGCATGCGATTTCAAAGTTTTCATTTTACTTACGATGAACTTTTTTTGATAGACTAAAGTTATTTTTCAATACAGATTTTAAATATTATTTTTTCGTTATTTTAAACATTATTTTAGTTACATTTTAATCTACTTTAATTAAATCATCGATGAGTTAAATATAATAAGTATTTATCAATTACTAGCAAATGAATTAAAACATTCTTAAATCAACCAAACAAACTAGCCAAACTTCCCCTGGTGGACAAAGTTTAAATTACATTTTTACAACAATTATTTTTGAATCAAAGCTACGGTGCCACCATCTGTTGAGTTAATAATTAATTAATTAAATTTAGAATTTTAGAATTAAGCTGGCACCATCTAGTAATTAATGATTACACTATAATTTATAAATTATTTTCCCGAAATAAAATTATGCCACCGCACCAGAATCGAACCGGGATCTTTGGATTAACGCCCCAATGCCTTAACCAGTTAGACCATGGTGACCTATGGCAGAATTCCATTTCGGGAAGCTTAAGTAATGATCGCTATGAAAACTTACCGGACTAGGCCGAAACCAGCACTCCCAGGCGAGCTATCTATGTAGCCACGGGCCTCTTGGCAAACCTGGGCAGACAGAGTTGGCTCAAGTCAGATAATAATCATATATTAACAACAATTCTAATTATTATTAACAATTCAAGATCCCAGTTCAATTCAGGTGCGGTGGCAAAATTTTATTTCGGGAAAATAAAAATTTATAAATTATAGTGTAATCATTAATTACTAGATGGTGCCAACTTAGTGCTAAATTCTAAATTTAATTAATTAATTAATTAATTATTAACTCAACAGATGATGGCTCTGTAGCTTTGATTCAAAAATAATCGTTGTAAAAATGTAATTTAAACTTTGTCCACCAGGGGAAGTTTGGCTAGTTTGTTTGGTTGATTCGAAAATGGTTTATCCCGTTTGTTTGTTGTTAATATATAATTAAAACATTCTTAATTAATAATAATGAAAAATAAATATATATTTTCACTCAAATATGAATCCTAGGTAAGATTTTTGATTGATTGTCGAGTTTTCATGTCATGTCATGTATCAGGCCGTGCGGTGTCATCTATCTGATTGCGGTATATAGATGCAGGTTGGAGGTAAATTAAATTTTACCTGGTATCATATTAAATGAATTATTGTAAAATTTCCTTCCTGGTCTTTGTTGATTTTTTGATCCGTGTATAAGCCGACCCTCCTACTTCAAAAATTTTTTTGAGAAAAAACCTCGGCTTATATACTAGTATATACGATTTAACCTTTATTCTACTAATAGAGTCATTTCTGATCCCAGGTAAGATTGTTGCATTTTACTCATTGAAGTATTCATTCCAAAAAAATATAAAAAAAAATTGGCTACATTTTTGTCTATTTTATCTATAAAATGTAAATGTTTTTATATAAATATTTATTTACATTTTTTTCAAATATCGCCCCAGTTTACTTTTATTTATTTTTTAATCCTTTCCATTCAAACAGAACAAACTGTCACGTAAGTCAGAATTGTTCAGCAGTCTGTCTATAACTCCATTATCATTATAATTCATGTAAATGCATTGACTTTCACAAAACTCACATATGAAATCAGATTATAAAAGCAGGTATGTTATCAAATCCATATATTATTTAGGAAACCAATCTCACTGAAGTGATTGATATAAGGCTATTATTATTTATATTAATGTCTAAAAGTATACGAACATTAATTCTCTTATGAGAATCAATATTCACCGTATTATTTCATTTATTGGGTTGTTCGGAAAGTAATTTAATTTTTTTCCCCGCCAGTGGCATTAGTTGTATTTTTCCCGCCAATTTCATTCTAAGCCATATTGTCATTATAAATTTCGACAGCCCTCATTTCGAGGTATATTTATAAAAATATTCTTTTTCATTCTGTACAGTTGTTTTTTTTTTGGTGTCCTATCAAAAATGGAAAATAAAATTGAGATTTAGGTATGTTTTACTTTTTTATTACCGAAAAAGTAAGAACATTGTTCAAGAAAGAAAAAAGTTATGTGAAGTGTAGGGAGATGTGTAAACAGAATGCCAGTGCCAAAACTGGTTTGCAAAATTTCATTCTGACAGTTTTGATGTTAAAGATGCACCACGTGCAGGAAAGTTAGCTGAAGCTGATGACGACAAAATAAAGGTATTGGTTGAAGCAAACCACTGAATGACAATGTGAGAAACTGCTACAAGATTGAATTTATTGAATTCAACTGTTCATGATCAGTTGAAATGTTGACTTTTGGGTTCCGCATGTTCTCAAAGAAAGATTTGCTCCATCGCACTGAATCTGTGATTTGTTGCTCAAATGTGAAGAAATGATCCCATTCTGAAGTGGATCATAACTGTTGATGAAAAATGGATTGTTTACAACATGTTGAATGCAAGTGGTCATGGAGCAGAAGAAATGAACTGGCTCAAAGCACTCCTAGACCCCATTGGAGCAGACGAAATGAACCACCTCAAAGAACTCTGAAACCTGATATTCATAAAAAAAATGATGGTCTTTGTTTAATGGGATTTCAAGAGATTTGTTTTTTTTGAGCTTCTTCCATACAATTCCACAATTAACTCGGAAGTGTACTGCCACCAATTAGACAAACTGAGTGATTCCATCAAACAGAAGAGGCCAGAATTGATTAACAGAAAAAGCAGTGTTTCACCATTACAATGCCAAACTTCATACAAGTTTGATGACTCACTAAAAGCTGTTACAGCTTTGGATGGGATGTGCTACCACACCCACCATATTTGCCAGATCTGGCACCCTCTGACTATTATTTATTCTGGTTTTTACAGAATTCTTTAAAAGACAAAACACTTAGTTTAAATGAAAATGTCAAAAATCATTGGTTCAGTTTTTTGCAAGCAAAGATCAGAAATTCTACAAGCATGGAATCCACTACTACCAGAAAGATTCAACATGTGTTGGATCAAAATGGTCAATATATAATTAAATGAAATATTTATATACTATAAAAAACTGTCATTCATTTTCATGAAAAAAATGAAATTACTTTCTGAGCAACTCTATAGATCAGATATTTTTTGTAATATCTTGTAAAAATATTATCATATCTAACTTAAAAGAAATATACATGTAACCCTCATATAATATTTAGGTTCCTATAAAATCTTATATAGTACAAAATCATGTTGCACAAGATTAGGGTTTATCATAAATTCTAAACCATGTTGTTGAAGTGCTGTGCTAAATGGTGATTGCATATATTTAGGTGTATGTATATGTATATACATTATTTGGATATTTTAGGATGACTGATCAAACATATTGGAAATATATAGTTATTCATCCTACAATCAATACAATACAGAAAATAAGCACTAAAAGTTGGAACAAATAAGATTAGAACATGTTTTAAATTACAAAAATTTTAATAATAAAAATATTGCAAAACAAAATTAAATAACAAACAATTATATAAAATGATAAATATACAAAAAATAAAATACAAATAAATGCATAAATAAAATACATAAATATATCATAAAGGTTAGAATTTCAAAAGGGGATGAACACAAAGCATTTGTGTGTGTAAAGAATAAAATTGTGGGAATATGGTCTGGGGTAAAATATAATGAGAGAGCAAGAAGTGGTTTGATGTACTGATAAATGAGAGAACAAAAAAGTGTATATAAGAATATAAGTATGGGAATAATAATATGGATAAGGATAAAATTAGGATTGCAAAGATTGTGTTTCTGATAGAGGTGCATGCTCTGTTGGTTGGTATAGATGTGAATGAAAAACAAATTCTGGTGTGACTTGAATGTCTTGATGCAATAAATGAAAGTTGTGGAACTGAGCAAATGATTTTGACAGGAGATTAGAATAGCAGAGTTGGTATGAAGAGAGATGGTGTGAAAGGATCAGTTAGGAAATATGATAATTCTAAAATGAATGACAATGAGAGTGACTGTTGGAAGTTTGTACTGAAAGAGGATTATTTATCTCAAACAACTTTAGGCACAAGGCCAATTATCAATAAACCTGGGAGAAGCATGAAAGAGATCAGAGGAGTACAACTGATTTGATTGTATGTGATGAAAGATTGAGAGGGAAGTTATGGACAATAAGAATGATGAAAGGTGCAGAGATAGACCCAGATTATTATCTAGTGATCTCTAGAATGAATCTACTAAGGGAATAGAAAAATGTAATGAGGACAAAAGAAATATAGATGCAAGTGAAAGTGGAGGATCTGCAGGTGAAGCGAGATATATATTAGAAGTTTGCAAAAAGCTTGGTCAAGTGGATGACAATATATGCAATGTGGAGGATGTGTGCACACACACTAAGGAATGTGTAGTGAGTATTGCAAGAGACATGGTTGGTGAAGTGAGAATAGGTAGGAAGCAGGGCAATGTATGGTGGAATGATGAGGTGGTACATGTAGTGGCTGAGAAGAAGAAAGCATATTTAGGAATGTTAAATGGAAATGTAAAGGCAGATGAATATAAGAAATGTAAGAAAGTGTGTGCAAACATAGTAAAAGAGAGTAAAGAGAGGATGGCAAGAGAAAGAGATGAGAAACTGCACAATGATTTTGAAGGGAATAAAATAATGTTCTGGAAGAATATGAGAAATGTGAGGAGGGAACAAAGTATATGTATATCTGGTGTGAAAGATAAAAATGGTAGAATGTTGTGGGATGAATATAGGTAGTTGATAGATGGAGAGAATATTTCCATGATCTTCATAAACCTATTGGAGAAAAGGGTGAAGACAAAAAGTGAGGAGATAAGGATGAATATAAGGAATGAAAATGAATGTGATGAGCAAATCAGTGAAGAAATTATGAATGCAATTAACAGAATGAAATGTGGGTAGGAGTTGTGGCATGGATGAAATCACAACTGAGATGTTAAAGTATGGTAGGAAATCTATCGTCGAATGAACGTGGTACCTGTGTAAATTATGTTGGATGAAAGGTGTGGTTCCAACTGATTAAAAAAAAATGTTGATTGTCCACATCTATAAGGGAAAGGGTGAGAGAGGTGAATGTGATAATTACAGAGTTATAAGCTTGCTGAATGTGGCTGGGAAGGTACTTAGTAAGACTGTGATTGAGAGAGTGAAGAAAGTGACTGATGAAAGAGTGTGGGATGTGTAGGTGTGTAGTATGGCTTCAGGAGTGGAAAAGGTTATCTGGATTATATTTTCTCAATGCTTAAGATTATGGAGAAGTATCTCCATGAGTAGAAGAGGGTATTCTATGCTTCTGTAGATCTTGAGAAAACATATGACAGAGTGAATATAAGTAATCTGAGGAAAGTGTTGAGAGAATATGATGTGAATGAACAACTTGCTTGGGGCAATGAGTGCAACATATGATACCAGTTATGCAAGAGTGAGAATAAATAAAGACTTGTCAGAGTGGTTTAAAATTGAGAAAGGGGTGAGACAAGGATGTGTGATGACCCCATGGCTGTATGATGCATACATGGATACAGGTGTGAGGGAAACCGATAGGAGTGAATTAGGAGTGAAGATTGGTGGTAAGAATATGTGCTGTCTGTTGTATGCTGATGACACTATTTTCTTCTCTAAAAGTGAACAAGATTTGAGGATACTCGTTGCACTGTTGAATGAAGCATGTCAAAGGAAACAGATGAGAATAAATGCAGAGAAGACAGAAGTGTTTAAGAGGGGGTGAAGAATGTACAAGATGTAAGGTTAAATTGAATGGGATGAATCTGGAATAGTTCAATCAGTTTATATATTTAGGTAATGTTTGAGAGGGAGAACTGGACTGATAGCGAAATTATGAGAAGAGCAAATGCTGGCTAAAGTTATGTATGTACTTGGAAGATATGTGAGGAATGAGAATTTAAATCTACTACTATGTAGACATTCTGCCACTTATAAAAAGAAATGAAAAACAATATACACCAGGCAGAAAAGAATCTTTTATTTCATAAAAGAAATGTTTTTGACCACTGTCAACTGGTCTATATCTGCTTTAGTTATCTGTTACACACAGAGAGTGGGAATGTTTCTCCAGGTTATTTATTTACAAATGTTAGGAAAAGGTGTTGGTTGGTGACACATGTTAATTTACTATCCTATAGAGACAAGAAAACTGTTCATATTACAATCTGAATCAAAGAATGCTGGAATGGCTATATATTAGTGTATACTGGTCTGAACATTGAAGTATAGAAGTGAGACTTGTGTATGCAGTGAAAGGCATAGAAAGCATTTGAGTACAGTGAAGAAGAGACTTGAGAGGTGTAGCTGGAGTGACTAGATATGATTGTGTCTCAAATGACAAAATAAAAAAGCAATGTGGAGTGAAAAAGAGTGTGATAAATGCAGTAACTAAGCCAACTTTGAGATGGTTTGGTCATGTGGAACAAATGAATGAAGAACAATTAACAAAGCAAGTGGATGTGTGGAGGATAAATGTGGGAGAGGAAAGCCAAGGAAAGAGTGGAGAAAGCAAAAAGATGCATATCTGTGAATATATGTGTTTCAGAATGTTTATAAGAGCAGAAATGTATGAAAAAAAAATGACTGTAGAATATAGGAAGCTGGTATAGTATTTAGAGATACGGATGTATGGTGCTATCAATTAGTAGAATTTGTTTTATTTTCCTCAGTCGTTTTCTTGTTGTTTTCCTTCTTTGTGCACTGCCTACCTTGTTACAAGGAAATGGGAATGATATATTTTGATATTGATTATACTACATTTGATGATGAGTCATTTTTGATCTCACTAGTTGTAAGTGTAGTTTTTTCTTGGTAGCACAAGAGATAATTATTGAAGCATTATCTCTACTAATAATTATTATTTGTTTTTATTGTTATTGATAAAAATATTAAACAGTTTTTGTCATAATTCTATTTTTTTCAGTTTGTATTATTTACAAATTGTGGAAGATATTTTAAAATTTTTCATACATAAATTTTTTGTAAATCGAGAATAAAAAAATACCATATCTACAAAACAGTGTTATAAAAAACCAGTAACAAAAAGTAAAAGTTATCTTGTTTAAAACTTTTGAAATAAAAGTCAAATTATATGATCACTGTTCTTTAGCAGAAGTTGGCAGTTCTGCCATTTTGCTCAGCATGATATAGGTTATCATTGTATTTCCTGCAGAAATTAAATTTTTCATATAAAGTATTATAAAATACAGTATTCAATTATGATAGACATTCATAAAATAATTTTATTACTTTTTAAACCAATTACAGTAAAAACATCATATTTCTTCAGATAACATGGATATTATAAAAAATGTTTAACATTAAAATTCTTCTAAAATATAAAACTGCTTATGTTCAATTTAAATAAAGTTCTAACACAGTAAGCACTACTAGCAGTGTGAAGAAAAAAGGTTTTATTAGAAAAACTGTAATAACGTTTTCAGCATTTCTCAATGCCATCTTCAGTTACAAACGCATTCTAAAATTAGAATGATTTTAAAACAGGAGATTTCAGAACGTAACAGTAAAATTTGAAAAGTAAATAAACAAAACATAAAATATTGGAAAAAACAACATATGATAACAAATTATTAATGAATGATATGAAATAATAAAAATAAACAATAAAAATAACATGAAGTATAAAGTTCAAGGTATACAAGTCTGTTTGGTGTCAATGATCAACATCGCATAAAGATTAAGAGTCCAATAATTATGGGCATTAGTAGCATAACATTCCAATGTTTAGGTTAATTTGAAAATCTTCTTTGGTTATTCTCTGCATTCTTTTCGATAGCATACTTCCACGCAGTAGATATAGAATCTGCTTGCTGTAAATTAATAACTTTTTCATAACGGTTGGCTTTTAAGATTTCTATTTTTTCTGATGTAAAAAGCTCTTTGTCGTCTTTTATTTTCTTAAATACTTTCGCCTTACCCCACAGGACGTTAACGTCTTTTTCATAGGCCCTTTGGGCTAGCACAGTTGTAAGATTTCCTTTCTGTATGCTAGTTTTATGTTCTAGTAGCCTGTCTGAAAAGTTCCTTTTAGTAGCTCCTATATAAACTTCTTTATGTCGGTCTTGGACATTATCAAGGGGTATTTTGTATATACCGGATTCAAAGCTAGGGGGCCTCTTTTCTTTATCGTTTCTAAGGATATTAAATATGGTATGTGGTCGCTTATAGGTTGTTTTTACGTTGGCACTCGCCAAAGTTTTGTTCAAGGTCTTATAACATTGTAGACGATAGGGTAGAGAGACTCTGCTAGTGTCGCCTTGAGGTGAAAGGGCAGTTTGGATGGGGACGGGTTGCTGAGTGAGACTTAGTTGATTTGAGTTTGCTTTTCTGCTCCAAGATGATTCTGTGAGGAAGTTAACTTTGACTTATCCTATTTTTATTTTATTATGCACTCTATTATTTATTTATCATTATTTTCCTATATGCTAATGTATTATATTTTAGTTTAAAAGTTAACTTACTTCCACCTTCTCCGTCGTAGTTGGCAATCACGTGATACAGAGTTGGAACCCGTATCCGGAAGACCTATCCCGATTAATGATGCCATCTTATCTACATAAATTTTACCACTGAAACCGATATGTGAAAATAAGAATGATCCATATCGGTGTTTTGTTCGATATATAAATTAATTGTAAAGATAATGACATGAATGAATTACTCTGTAAACTAATAACTTTGAACTTGTTACGTATAAGTATGTAAATAAGCGAGTACGGAAGTGTTCGTCACTCGAGTATAAAAGGATGACGCAATCAACAAATTTTTTGAGGTGCTGAATTTCCAGACGTAGAATTGGTGAAGTGACAATTGAGTTTCTTGAAAGGATCGACTATTATTTGAAGTTTGTATCAGAAGTGGAGGTAGTAGAAATTTTAATTATTATTTAAAATTTGTTTCTTGTGGATTTTGGATATTTGAATTGGATTAAATAAGTTTTCTTGTTTACTTCATTGTGCTTTATTTTATTTAAATAAAGCTTTAATTAACACTTTTGTAAGTGTTCTGAGTCTAATGGTTTTATTAACACTTTTGTAAGTGTTTTGAGTCTAATAAATTTATATTTTTTACTATCTAACTTGTTTGAGAATTTATTCCAATTAGTAGTATAAGTTTCTAACACCGTTTCGTTCGTTCTAGTTCTAACACATAATCGGTACTTTTAGTTATAAGTTCCGATTTTGGTTTTGTTTCGTCGATTTGACGTTACGTTATTGTTAGATTGTTTTGTAGTTAATTATATTTAAGTTAGAACTTAGCTTAAGACCTGAGCTCAGGCTGAACTCTGGGATGCAGGAAACTTAGCTTAAGACCTGAGCTCAGGCCAAACTCTGGATTGCAGAGTCTTTTAGTTTAAGACCTGAGCTCAGGCTGAACTCTGGATTGCAGAGTCGTTTGTTATGCTTAGTTTATAATTATTGTTATTGACATTCGTTCTAATCCGTGACTTTGCAATTCTACGCATGAATTTTTGACTATATCCAAGTTTAAGCCCGCAATGGTAGATCCTAGACCAAGAAATTACTATTACCAGAGACTAGACCAAGAAATTACCATTACCAGAGATGATAAATCCAAAAAACTAGTGATGTTAAAGAAAACAAGGTACAATGGCTTTATTTCTGATTACATCCAAGAATCCACTGCCCAATGTTTGGCTAATGACCCCACTTCAAAGCTAAATTCCTATATTTCTAAATTATTTAAAAAACCTTGCTTCCTGTCCATTTTAAGTAAGAGGAAAGTTCCTAATCCAGCCTACCCTCGCATATTTGCATTTATTAAAACCCACAAAGACCCCATCTCTGCTCGTCCAATTGTTGTTGCTTCCCGTCCTTTTTAAGTAAGAGGAAAGTTCCTAATCCAGCCTGCTCTCGCATATTTGCATTTATTAAAACCCACAAAGACCTCATCTCTGCTCGTCCAATTGTTGAAAAATATCGCTCCCCCACTTTTTATCTTGAAAAAAGTTTAGCCAAATGGTGTCTTACAAAACTTGAAAACTATACTTATTCTATTAAATCTTCCCAAGAATTTATTCAGAGGTTAAAATCCATTAATGTTAAAGCCACTGAGATTATGTCAGTCCTGGATTTTGAATCCCTATATCCTTCCCTGGACATTAATGCCACCTGCTTAATATTCTACAGATTCCTTTTAACATGTATCCCAGAAACAGAACATGACCAAGATACCCTTAGAGACTTAGCCCACCTTATTTGCCATCAGTCATACTTTGAACACCAAGGGCTGTTTTACCAACAAACTAAAAGCGTCCCGATTGGCAGCCCTATGGCAGGGGTTCTAGCCGAGATGGTAATTAGAGAAATCGAAAGGCAACTTGATTCTATTATTAAGAGAGAACTTCTCCTTTATACCAGATACATTGACGATATCTTTGTACTTTGAGAAAGCCAAAGCTTCGCTTTAGAACTTATACAGCATTTTACGAAGCCACAATATGGTCTTTCATTAAAACTTTCAGACGAAAATGATAAAACCACAGACTTCTTAGACGTTAAAATTTTGGCCCACTCTACCCACATTGATACTACTGTTGACACCAAACCATCTAACACTCCTGTATTAATCCCTAGGTGGTCCTTTAACCCATGGTGCTATAAGAAATCCTCGTTCCGTCCTTATTTCCAGAGAGCACTGACTCATTGTAGCAATTACACATTTTAAGTAATGAACATGACAGGATCTACCATTGCGGGCTTAAACATGGATATAGTCGAAAATTCATGCGTAGAATCTTCTTGGAGCAGAAAAGCAAACTTGAAAATCAACAAAGTCACACTCAGCAACCCGCCCCCATCCAAATTGCCCTTTCACCTCAAGGCAACACCAGCAGGGTCTCTCTACCCTATCGTCTACAATGTTATAAGACCTTGAACAAAACTTTAGAAAGCGCCAACATAAAAACAACCTATAAGCGACCACCTACCATATTTAATATCCTTAGAAACGATAAAGAAAAGAGGTCCCCTAGCTTTGAATCCGGAATATACAAAATACCCCTTGATAATGTCCAAGACCGAGGTCCCCTAGCTTTGAATCCGGAATATACAAAATACCCCTTGATAATGTCCAAGACCGACATAAAGAAGTTTATATAGGAGCTACTAAAAGGAACTTTTCAGACAGGCTACTAGAACATAAAACTAGCATACAGAAAGGAAATCTTACAACTGCACTAGCCCAAAGGGCCTATGAAAAAGACATTAATGTCTTTTTTGATGAAAAAGACATTAATGAGGCAAAAGTATTTAAGAAAATAAAAGATGACAAAGAACTTTTTACATCAGAAAAAATAGAAATCTTAAAAGCCAACCGTTATGAA
>AYEL01064565.1:0-19648 GCA_000484575.1 Olivierus martensii
GAAAAGGCTTTGGGATTTTAAAAGGATGTCCACATTAAACTGCATTACGAAAATTTGAGATTTTATTTCTGTTAAGAATACTAAAAATTTATAACTGGTAATTTTTTGTTATTCTCACTGCAAAGAAAATGTGGGAAATACTGAAAAATTAATATAGTTAAGTATTATGTCCACATCTTTATTGAAACAACGAAAAGGGTCAAAAAATAAAAAAAAAAATGTTTTGTACTTGATTTATCATTTTTTTCTCAAATAATCCTTATCTGTGTCTATATTATATACCGCGAGGTACAAAAGTTAGTTTTTAATAATAAAAACTATATACTATCAGTTTTATTAAATCACAAAATCTACGAGAAATGTCAAAAAAGAAATCATAAACGACATTTAATTTAATCATTGTCACTATCGTCTTCGATATTAACTGATATTTATTCATTTCTGAATAGTTTTGTCAGGGTTTAAGCAGGTCTTATGATTTTTCTCGTCATCTGCTTTTCTATACAAAATTGCTTTGGGAAAGAAAACAGAATTTTCAATGTCTCATTTGTCATGCATAATCAGATTGTTCAAATAATCATGTGCTTAATCTGTTTATTAATTTCTATTTTTGCCAGCTGCTCGAATTAAAAATCCTGAATCCTTTTCATAAAACATCTAAACCATGTGATGACAGACAGAAATTCTAATGTATCAGCGCTGGCTCGATGCCAAGAACCGGCATTTTCAAGTTTTGAGAAAAATTCGCTGTGAATGTAAAATATTACAAATATGAATATGACGATAGGATCGAAATGCTAGAAGAAAATAAATATATACATATTAATTTAAAATTAATATTAAAGACTGTGACACTAAATCTCTCTATTATCAGTCCGGCTAGTAATAATTCGTTAATTTGCTTATCAATCTGCTCCTTCAGTGATAATGGGACTCGATATGGGTTCATCCTCTTAGCTTCAAAGCCTTCTTTAAGTACAATTCTATGTTTACCGATTTTTGCCCTGCCCGGATTATTTTGAAATAATTTTTCTTCCCTTAACAATACTCCTTCAAGTTCCAGCAATTGCTTCTCTGAAATTTTACCCGTAGCTAATACTTCCTTCAGTTTATTCTCTAGCTGAAACGATTTTTCACGTTGGGGAATAGGGACAATATCCCCAAACGATTCGTCGTCTTCGTAGACTACTACTCCTGAGATGATTTGCGTGTATCCATCTCTTTCCCCCATTTTCCATACCTATCAAATAACTGTTATCCTGTTTATCCTCCACTATTCGGGGTCCATCCCACCTATCCTCCAATTTATTTATCCGATTTTGTTTAAGGACCAAAACGGGATCACCTATTTCGAACTGTTTGGGCCTAGCACGGAGGTTTATAATATCCTGCATTAGCTTGCTGTCTCTGATTTGCCCGGACTGTGGCCCATTCCCTCGCTTCTTTTAAACGATCAACAAGACTTTCTAAATATTTTTCTATATCCGTGTTTAAACTATCGGGGCGCGGTGTTTTTCCTATCCAATAATTCTTTAGAATCGAGAGAGGTCCTGTCGGGCTACGTCCATATAATAATTCAAAAGGCGATATTCTCGTAGTCTCATTCGGGACTTCTCTATACGCCCATAATAGGAATGGTATTATTCTATCCCAATCCCTTTGATTCTCCGCGATAGCATGAGAAAGCATATTTTTAAAAGTCCTATTCCATCTTTCTACCGTCCCATTACTCTGTGGATGACCTGGCGTTGAAAATCTTAATTTCGTCCCGATAATTTTCATTGCCTCTTCCGTAAGTCGCGATGTAAAATTTGTACCCTGATCGCAACTTATCATCGCAGGTATTCCTGTGCGTGCGAATATCTGAAGTAGCGCCTCACAAGTAGGCTTTGCCTTAATCGACCTTAAACAGATAACTTCCGGCCACCTCGTACAGAGATCAACCAGACATAAAGCGTATTTGTGCCCTCTCGCTGAAGGTGGATCAAGTGGTCCGATTATATCTAAATTTACTATTTGGAAAGCTTGTTCCGGTCTCGTTAGTGGTTTTATCGGAATCATATCACTTTTGCGTGGAGGTGATCTCAGTTGGCACCTACGACACGATTGACAATGTTTCTTAACGTCCTCCGTCATCCCTGGCCAGAAAAAAGATTCCCTTATGCGACTGAGGGTTTTCCTACTCCCTAGATGTCCTCCCCAACTAGATTGATGGGCCAAATTCAGAACTTTCGTTCTCCTAGTCTGTGGTAGAACTACCTGTTGGATTTCTCGTCCAAACCACGAATCACGATGATATAAGATCTGATCTTTTATGAACATCCCACACTTTCCTAACCTCGCTAATTCCCAAGATGATTTCAGTGTCTCATCCGCCAACTGTTCCTGACCCAAAGATCGCTGACCCTCTTCCCCGCTCTCATCCAGCGTCGATATGTTCGAATGATCAATGTTTTGATTCTCGTTGGGAATATTATGGTTTACTTGTGTTTTAGCGGCCTCATTTCCTAACATGGCCTTAGTTTGACAGATTATCTTATCTACATTGGCATTTAATTCCTCTTTTGCCTCATCTGTCTCTAACAAAGCGCAATAATCTTCTGCAGTAAGCAGAACGTCCAACCCACCATTCAACTGATCGGTAACCGCACACGTAATTAGTAGCCTTTTTGTTGTGGGCGCAGCTAGTTCCAATGGAGAAGTTAACTTGAGCGGCAAGGTCACTAGCGAAGCCTCGACTCCGTCCCCAAAAGCGCCTAATAATCTTATTTTCCCTGAGGAATCTATCTGTTCGGGCAATACTTCCCTTTTTACCACGGTTATTTCGGCACCAGAGTCGATAAGCGCGTTTAAATTTCTTCCCCCACACTCTAATTTGGTCCTGTGATTTCCACTGCGAAAGTTCCTATTGTTTAGTTCGGGAATTCTAATCCTTGCTACCAACTGTTCATTGTCCTTATCGTTTTCTTTTATTATCAAATTAGTCCGCCTAAAATTCGAAGTTTGGAGACTTTCCTGTCTATTACTACAGTCTCTTCTTACATGTCCCGTTCTTCCGCATTTAAAACATCTCACCTGTTCCCCTTTATCCGCTTCTTTAATTTTTTCTGACTTAATCCCGAACGCTGTCCTTTTATCGCCGTTAAAATCGGTTTTTTCCCGCTGGCTATTTGGGGGACCTTGACTATGGTGTCTGAATTGAAACGAAGACCTGATGCTATCTTGGTGTTGTCCTCGTTTTAAACGATCGCTGATAGTCGCTTCATTATACTTTTCTGCAAATTTAGCTAACTCTGAAGCCCTAGCCCAGTCTTTGCCTTCCTGTAGTATTACGTAACTACGAAGATCGTTTTCGAGTTTTGATTTAAAATGATCAGCCACCACCAAATCCGCTAAATCCTCTAAGGATTCTACGTTCCTGCTATTCGTATAATAGGTGAATAAGTCTTTTAACCGTGCTGCGAACTGAGCCCATGTTTCCCTTTCCCCCTTTTTCGCATTTTTGAATTCACGTAAATATTCAGTAGGGGATAATTTCAATTCATCCAATATGAATTGTTTTAAACTAAGATAGTCCCTTATTTCCTCCACCGACAACCTATTCAACGTTACCTTACATCTTTCTGAAAGCAACGTTAACAACAGCTGTCCTTGGAGCTCGTCCGGTACCTGAAATGACCGAAATACGACTTCCACCGCTCCAAACCAAGACGGTATTTCTGCCTCTTTATCTGGCATTTTAGGGAGTGTCCATTTGATTCTACGCAACAACGTGTCAAACTCGGTAGCAGCAAATTCACTTCCCCTATTCCTAGCATCCGATAACATCCTATCTCTTTCAAGCTCTATTTCTTTTTCACGAATGGCTTTATCCGCCTCAATCTTCGCTAACTCTATACGGAGTCTGAACATCTCTATCTCGGATGACCTATGCGTATCTGGTATTGAAGTATCATTTATAATTGTTCTATCGTCTAAAATTCTGTGGGTATTGGTACTCTCCTCAACCTCATCTCCCAGGTAGTTCTCTAGATTTACTTCTACCTCATTGGTAGTTTCAGTAGTCTTACCTGTTTTCTGACTCCTTGTGCTTCGCGCCATTCTCGTACGAAAATTGAAAGTGAAACTGGCTTACCTAAATTGTTTGAGTTTTCCGATGGTCTTCTCAGCCGTCTTCTCTTCCGTAGTCTCTTGTCTGTAGGCTCAGTGAACTCGATGATCCTGTCGACTGCGTCAGTAAAGTTCGTTCTCCTCCGTCCGGGCTGTTTCGTTCTTTAAGTGGTTCGTTATCGAGTTCGCTCCTCTACAGACACACAACTATCTTCAAATATTTACAAGTTTATTCACAAACAAATGATTATTTACAGTTATATACAAATCAAAAAATATATATATACCAACATGAACTATATACACAAAACAGACGAAACAGTTCTCTACGGGAGAATAGGAGTGTGAGCACACAGGAGAGAGAGAATTCTTCTCGATCCACGGAAATGCCCCAGAAGTCCGCCGCTGTCTGGCCCACTTCTGTATCCTCTCGGGGTCCTGTCTTCCCAGAGAACCTCGACGGCAACTACTAACGTTGACCCCGCCGAACTTCAAACCGGAGCCCGTCTATCTGACCCGCTCCAACTGCTTCCGTGCGATCTCTCCCTTTCCTCTCTACGTCTATCTCCGATGCTCACCTCGAACTCCTTCCAGTCCAACTGCCTCTCCCAGCCTAACTGACTTCTTTTTTCTTTCTCCCCCTTCTTTTCCCCGCGGTCCCGCTCTTTTATTACACCTCGTCCGGTTTCACCAATAAAACTATTAAAAAGCAGTAGGCAAAACGACCGAGAAACAATAGCAAGGCATATTTAAGCAGTTAACAGTTGTTTTCCTCTCTTTCTCGCGGTCCCGTTCTTTTATTGCACCTCGTCCCTCTCTCCAGCTTTACCAATAAAACCATTAAAAAGCAGGGGACAAAGAGACCGGGGACTATCATCCAATACTGGACCCACTTAGGGAGATAACCCTTCCCTAAATTGGCCAATTTACTACCTCGTTGCTTGACGCTGTTTATTGTTTGCTCCGGGCAGCCTCCCACCGGGGAAGTCCAGGTGTTGAAATCCTGACAACGTTAAAATTTAAAAACTCAGGATATGCTATAATACTTACAGGTATTTTTTCGGATATTTTTGTTCCGGCGTAAACGGTGCCAAATCCTTTTCCGAATACAGGGCCAATTCTATATGCCTTTTCGAACGGTTTTTTGGACGATCTGAGGTATTTTTTCGGATATTTTTGTTCCGGCATAAACGGTGCCAAAACCTTTTCCGAATACAGGGCCAATTCTATATGCCTTTTCGAACGGTTTTTTGGACGATCTGCAATAATGCAAAATTTTTTTGCATGAAATCGTATATGATGAATATCAAAAGAACAAATGAAAATTGCTGAATGACTATAATCCCTACCAGATTTATCACTTTCATTTTTCTTACTATCGCCTGCTGAAATCATTTTTTTTGAACACTTTTCCTAACATTCTTCCTTAAAAGTTAACATTAAATAAATAAATAGACGTAAATATAAAGTGTATAATTTTTGTATATTTTTTAATACATTCAGATATAAATTTATTTAATTCTTTAATATTAATCATATGCACAAATAATTAAATTAAAGATTAATTTTAAATAACTTTTAATTCAATCCATTATTTCGATATTTACTAAAAAATAAAAAAGAAATTTCTTTTATTTATTATAATAGTCTAAAGTCCATGTTATGTATCAAAGGGAAAAGTAAGTAGGAATGACGCCATCATTTCGTCATTTCACCTTTCACGTCATTATCGTGATATGAAAGCTGGGAAAATATTCCCACGGTGCAATTTTTTCAATTGTAGGGACTTAATTTAAATGAAATTTAACATAAAACGGTACTGGTGTAATCCATAAAGATAGTCAATTAGTAGTGATGTAAAATCAGTTTTTACTTTAAGTTATAAATCAGTAATCAGATAATGTTTAAGAAATTCGGTTATAATAACACAACAAATATCAAACAACACCGATTTATAAACATTAAATGTATTAAAAAAAGAAATACTAATAAGAGTAAAAAATATAAAAATTTCTTTGTACTTAAATCCAACTCACCATATGACACTTACTCGGTAATAACCAAGGAAACCTAGAATGAATAAGAGGAAGGGAAAATCCACAGAGTACTTAAGAGCTGTATTATCAAAGAGAACAGCACAACTATGATAAGACCCGTCTTTGATGCTTCGGCGAAACATGATTATTTACCACATCTGCATTATCAAAGAGAACAGCACAACTATGATAAGACCCGTCTTTGATGCTTCGGCGAAACAAAAGGGATCGCCTAGTCTTAATGACTGTCTTGAAAAGGGATTAAATCTCATCGAGTTAATTCCCTCGATTTTGACAAGATTTCGTTTGAAGAAAATAGGTGTAATTGCAGATATTCGTAAAGCTTTTCTTCAAATAAGCCTGTTTCCCAGTGACAAAAATTTCTTAAGATTTCTGTGGAGTGACAGTAATGGCAACTTAAAATGTTATCGACATTGTCGAGTAGTGTTTGGCGTATCGTGTAGCCCATTCTTGCTTGGTGCTACAATTTATTATCATCTACAGATGGTTTTACAGCGACACGAAGAAGGAGATTTGACATACCCCAAAGATATGATACAAAAACTCATGAATAGTTTTTATGTTGATAACTGTGTGACAAGTGTAAGGAATGAATCAGAATTAGAATGCTTTATGCGAGTAGCTACAGAAATTATGGCTGAACGAAAATTCGAAATGAGAGGATGGGAGTATACTGATCCTATTTCAGATAATACAAAAGATACAAATGTGTTAGGTATGATATGGAATCGAAATAGTGATACGCTTCGAGTCAATATTGCCAGTTTGGAAGATATTTGTTTTGAGAAGATTACAAAAAGAATAATTTTAGCTACTGCACATCGAATTTTTGATCCTCTTGGTGTTTTAGTACCGAAGCTCTTATTACAACGCACTTGGGAAAATAAACTCAATTGGGAACAAGTGGACGATAAGACTAAATCAGAGTTTTTGAGATGGATGGATGACCTTTCCTATTTGGAAAATGTAAAAATTTCTCGATGGCTAGCGTGTGATGATACGGAAGGAAATTATTCCTTACATTTTTTTGTGATGCGAGTCGATACGCCTATGCGGCAGTAGCCTTCATTCGAATTGAGACAAAAGATTCAGTAAAGATCTAGAGTTGCACCTTGTGGTAAAAGAGAAACCACTAACGCTAAGTTAGAGTTACTTGCGGCTACGAATGCTTCTCGTCTTGCCTCTACAGTGATGAAGGAGTTCCAGACACCAGAGATACACTTTTGGACCGACTCAACCACTGTTCTCACTTGGATAAAAGAAGAAGAGCCATGGGGAGTCTTTGTTCATAATCGTGTACAAGAAATAAGACGTTTGACATCTAGCAAGAGTTGGAGACATGTTCCTGGATTAATTAATCCAGCAGATTACCTAGTAGAGGTTGTTCTGCTCGTCATCTAGCTTCATCGAGATGGTGGGAGGGTCCTAATTGGCTCTAGCTTTCACCTGAAGAATGGCCAGTTACTGAATTTGTTCCTAATCAGGAATAAGTAGTTAGCGAAAGAAAAAAGAAAATTATTTCATCTTTAATGACTGTTGAAAGTAGTAGTCTGATAAATTCCCAGTTTTCTAGCTATGAAAAAACAATAAGATTGGTAGCGTGGATTCGTCGATTTATCTATAATTGTAGAAATCAACAGAGGAAGAGTGGAGAGCTCACTGTTTCTGAATTAAATACAGCAGAAAAATCAGTTATTCGGCTGATACAAACAGAATCATTTGAAGGGATAAAAGATAAGAGACTTGAGACATTACATCCATTTTATGATGAAGGAATTCTTCGAACAAAGACAGCTGTCTTTCGTAGAGTTGATACCGAAGAATTTAGAACGCCAGCAATTTTACCTGGAAAACATCCTAATGTTAAAAGTTTAATTATGGAAGAACATAAAAAAAGAGGACATACTGGTATATCATACATCTTAAACGCTTTAAGAGAAAGATTTAGGGTGCTTTGTGGACGAAGAAGTGTTCGTTCCGTCTTACGAACCTGTGTCGTTTGTCGGCGACATTTGAGTAAAAGTGTCAGTCCACCAACAGCACCTTCTCCAAGAGATCGAGTTCAGGATTCTGCTATCGTTCAGATCACTGGAATAAACTTTGCTGGTCCTTTGATATTAAGAGACAGTACGAAGGCCTGGATATGTCTTTTTACGTGCGCCGTATACCGCGCAGTACATCTCGAACTTGTGACATCATTATCTACGAAAGCCTTTCTGCAGGCATTTCATCGTTTTATTGCTCGAAGAGGGACACCTTCCACAGTGTATAGTGATAATGGCAGTAATTTTGTTGGAGCCGAAAACGCATTAGCATCAATTGATTTCCAAGAAGTCTCTCGTCAGAGTAAAGAGAAGCGTGCTGTTTGGAAGTTTATCCCCCCTGGTGCGCGGTAGTGGGTGGATGATGGGAGCGTCTTGTTGGAATGATGAAGCAAATTTTTAAAAAAATTGCTGTTTGGAAGTTTATCCCCCCTGGTGCGCGATAGTGGGTGGATGATGGGAGCGTCTTGTTGGAATGATGAAGCAAATTTTTAAAAAAATTCTTGGACGAGCCAGTTTAAACTATGAAGAAATGTACACAGTTATGTGCAATGGTGAAGCTATATTAAATGATAGACCTCTCACTTTTGTGTCCGCGATCCAGATTTTACTGCTCTAACCCCAGCGCATTTTCTGAAAGAAATCAAAACTAACAGAATTAATTTAACTCGAAATTAATAACTCGAAATTAATTTGAATATGGACTCAGATAATTTACGACGAAGGCTACGTTATATCCAAAGTGTACGCGAAGCTTTTAGAAAGAGATTTCTACAGGAGTGTATGGGAACTCTTCAAACAGCCAAGCCAAAAACCAACCGGATCAGTTATGTTAAGGTTGGTGATATCGTTCTCATCGGTGGCGAGGATAAGAAACAATTAATTTGGCCCGTTGGTCGTATAATGGAATTGCTTCCAGGTGCAGATGGAATAAGTCAACTTGCAAGAGTCAAAACCAGGGACGTAACTACGGGTGGGCCCGGGTGGGCCATGGCCCATGCATTGAATGCTGGCCCATCCTAAATATATAACCCGAAACGTAAAATTGAAAACCGCAAGAGTTTAGCTCCACATAACCCAAGACGCCTTGTATTCAGTAAAAATGAAAACAAAAAACCACAAGCATAATTTAAGCCGACATAATTTCATGCTAATAGCGATGAAAAATGTTTATTTACAAGCTGCGAAAAAACACGTCCTTTGCAATTTTACGCAGTACTTAATTAATGCGATAAGCTGGAAAGAATAAATAAAGTTTCAAAATACTGGTAAATATAAGTGTCGGGATTTGGACATCTGGACTTCCCCAGTGGGAGGCTGCCGGAAGTAAACAGCGTCAGTCAACAAGGGTGTGGTAATTAGACCAATTTAGGCAGGGGTTAACTCCCTAAGTATGCCTGGTAATGGATGTTATGCCTCGGTCGCTTTGTCTCTCTTTTTTAATAGTTTTGTGTTTAAAACTGGAGAGAGGGGAACGAGCATGTAATAAAAAACGGGACCGCGAGAAAAAGAGAAAACAAGTCAGGAGCAGGGTTGCCAGATTGCGCTATTTTTCGCAAATTTTGCTACTTTTTTGGTATGCAAATGGATGTAATGTCTCAAGTCTCTTATCTTTTATCCCTTCAAATGATTCTGTTTGTATACAATAACACATTAGTAAAGAGAAAAATATTTAAAGAAAACAATGTTTTCAAATGTATGGATGCATTTCATATATTTATGAAATGCATCCATACATTGTAGGCTAAAATATTTAATATATATAAAAATGAACATCCAATTAATGACAGATGATAAAATCAGGAATATTTTTGATATAAGATAGCATGTCACTCAAAAATCTGATGAGAAATAACCAAAAACTATTCGAAATGAATTTTTTTCATTTTGAATAGTTTAAAATAAAAGTACTTTTTGGTTACTGGTAAAGTTTTAACTTTTCAATCTATTTTTATGAATATTCATTAGGGATATATGTTATAAAAATTATTAAAATATCAAATTTCATAATATGACATAAAATAGATATTTTGTTAATTTAAAAAAATAAAAATAAAAATCTAACCTCATCTTCTGCATCAACATTTGCTCCTTGCAATAATAATTCATCAACAACATTAAAATGTCCAATTTGTGCAGCATACATTAAAAATGTCTGTCCATTCTTAAAATAAAATTTATAAAATTAAAACATGAATTATTTAAAACATTTAATATAGATATTCAAAAAGAAAACAAACCTCATCCCCTTCATTAATATCCACATCTCTTTGATCTAATAAAATTCTTAAATCATCAGCATTTCCTTCAGTTATTAAAGTTGTTATAGTATGATATGTAAGTGGTGGTATTTTACTCATAGTAAATCCTTGAACAAAATCATATTATTAAAGTGAATAAATATATAAGCAAATTTTTAAATAGTTAAAAAATTTATTCTTTTCTATATTCTCAATTAAGCAAAACTCGCCTTGATTTGAAACCAAGCAAATCTGTAAGCAAAACTCTTGATAAAAAATAGTTTAATTAAAATTCAAACTACTAACAGCAATTTTCACTATCATACTTATATCCATCAAATCCAACATCAAATATTAGCTTGCAGAAAGTTAAAAGATTTGTCATCATAACAATTACAAGAGAGTACTTTGGCCTATTCAGCCCTCTTCAGTCTTAACACACATAATAAAAATACTAAAAACATATATTAAATATCAAATATGTTAATAATATCAAAAAACTAATGTTATTTGTGTATTAATGTAATGTTGTTATTTTAATATTACATCTATGAGAAATTGATTTTTGGTTTATAAGTTCTTTTATGAGAACATTCCAGAAATGAATTAACTCAAAATCAAAAATTATCTGTAATTGTTATTTAAAATAACATTAAATTGTAAATAAAATCAATAAAACTAGATTATCTGTTGAAAATCTTAAATCCAATATATTCAAAAAACATGAAAAGTTATTTTATTTCAGTCACACGTATATCTTTTTTTATAAATTATTACATCTGGTAAAAATTACAGATGTGCAGGGCTTGAAATAATGGTCGCCAGCTTGCCATTGGCGACTAAGAAATTGTAGCTGGTGAGTGTGATGAGATAACCTTGGAAATGCTTGATTAATACTCCCCACAATTTATTTTCATGATTTTTTCTGTATAGTCTGACTCTGACGAGAAAAATTCTGTAGTGCCTCTAGTTCACAAAAGAGGGAGCCACTTTGAGAGGGCTAAGCTTACAGATTAAGTTTATATACCTAATCTGTAGGCTAAACAATTCGTTTTAGGTAAATGGTAATAGCTGTTGGGTGAAAAATTGGTGAAAATAAAGGTTGCCTCATTTGGTGATTGACCAATCATATAGCTCAACCAGTTCTGATGTCATCAGGAGACTTGGCAGAGACCTTGAAGACTTTCTTATTAAAACCATCAATATATCGTTGATTAAAACTCAAGCATATCATTGGAAAACTTTGGGCAATTCTATGCAGATAAAGAAAAGGTCCTAGATGTTAACTACACAATACATTAATTAAGACATCCTGTGAACCAATGAAATGAGAAAAATAAATATGTGTTATATGGACTTAAAATTTGTTTGAAAGAAAACTGCTTTTACTTGTGGAGAACTGTATTCTGTTATTTGATTAAAATAAAGCTGAAATAGTTTAAATCCCAGAAATTTTATTAGGAAAAGTAAAATCCACTTGGATAATCCTTTTAAAGATTTGTTATTTTATATACATTTTACTTGAAGTTTAACAAAGGATATATACTGTTCGTATTTAACCCTTTCAACTGACCGACAAAGATGATCTTCAAAGTTATATATTTGATTTATTATTCAGTGTGGAAAAATGAATGAATGTAATATAATTTATAGGATGTTTTACATATAAACAATAAAAAATTTAAATATTTGAAAATTCTACCAAGTTTCAGAATGGATATATCATCGTAAGCAAAAAAATTACGTAACTTTATAAAGGTAAGTCATAGCTTATTTAAATTGATTGCATTCGATTTGGAATTATAAGATACATCTAAAATTGTTTAAAATATCCAATTATCTATAAAAGTTTTGCAGAAAATTGTAAATAAACATGGTTTCAAACCCCAACTTTAGAGCCCCATAACTTGAGAACAGGGCTTCTGCCTCTCATGGGACCTTCACCTATGAACTTAGGAACCTTTAATTAGTGGGTAAAATAAAGGGGGGTCGAAATTCCGCTGGGATTTTTAATACTGTCATACCCCAGTGAGATTTGCAAGGTGCATTTTGATTGTCACTTATTAATGCAGGTAATTTTCGGAAAGTTATCGAATAGCCAAAAACGTTTTCTAAATTAATTAGATTTTAATCTCCTACATTTGTGCTTCAACTGATTTCAAGAATTTTCGGAAAGATAAAAGAAGGAGAAAAAAGAAGATCGCTTGCTGTTCGTGTTGTTTCATGCTGATTACATGTGGTTATGGAGAATTTTATGAACTTCTGAAATATTTTAGCGAATGGTCTAGTAACTGTTTATTGAAATGATGGGTATTTATTTCACTGCCAGAAATTAATGTTTGAATGTATATGTGATGTGATACTTTCGACGTGGTCATTGTGAAATGCACAACTCACATAACACGTGGTACTTCCCCCGATCATGTTGTGAAAACGTATTTGCAGTTAAATTTATGCAAGTGTTTTTTGTTTTTTGAGGGGAAGGAGAGGGGTTGGCGATCAGAATTTTTTTTGGCTACTGGATTTTCGAAATTATTTCGAGCACTGAAAATGTGCATACAAATTACACAAATTTTCAAGTCAAATACAAGTCAAACTTTACAATAAACTTGAGTTTTCAAATCAAGTTTGAGTCTTACTTTGATAATATTTTTAATGATGATAAAAAATAACTTTTCCTAAATAGTTATTTCACGATAAAAAGTCATCAGTACTTATAGCATTTTGATAGTAAGTGTTAAGCAGGTAAATTCAACACTTATGAGTTTAACTAGAAACTACCAAGTTCTGCTGTTTCTACAAATGCAAGGAATTATAAGCACTTAAAGTAAGAAAAATACACTATTTTATTATTAAGTATATACTACATATACTAATAATAAAATAGTGTATTTTTCCTGCTTTAAATGCTTGTGATTCCTTATGATTTTCTAAGTAGAGGAAAATAATCTGAGAGAGCTTTAAACTCAATATTCTTAATTTTTTATTAAATATAATAAAAACAATAACAAAATAATATATACTTTCATAACAACAAACTCATTATAAGTGCAATTGATGAATGCTCTCCAATCACAAAAAAAAAAAAAAAATTTTCTAAAAAGTTGTTTTAATTTGTTGGATTATAAAGTACATGAGATCCCCAACTTATGATGGGATTGCATTCAAAATTTTGGTCATAGTTCAAATTCATCATAACTCAGAACACCATTTTCCATAAGTGCAATGTTATAAATGGAAATTACATCCCCAATCACAAGAACTTAGAATATTTAATATATTTTTAAAAAGTGGTAGTATACAATAATGTTGAATAAATGCTGTTTATACTTTAAAGTGAGGAAATTGTATATTTTATGTCTATAACAACTTTATGTGGGTAAAACTAAAGAAAACACAATGTGAAAACAAAGACGAAATATTTAAGTTATTTTTTGTTTCCAAGTTTTTAGTATAAAGTGCATGTTAAAGCAATATTTTACAACATTGGAGAATTCAGGTTCAATTCGGGTCACACACATCATTTTTCAGGAAAGATGCAAGCTAGCCAGGCCAACTGAACCCATCCTTCAACTTTCTAGTTGATTCTATCAAAGATATTGGACAGTCTGTGGTAGGGGCTCTAAAAGTGATCATGCCAAAAGTATCCCTTGGCTGCTTAATTCAAATTAGTCTAATCAAGTTTCTAGCAAAAATAAGCAATTATTTTTAATGCCCCTTTCAGATTCAATTATGAACTGCCACATCTATGATAGAGCCAATAGGACTTTACAATAGATAATTGATGGCTAGGCCAGATTCAAAAATTTTTCAGAATTTTTTCACACAGATATCATTTTTCATTTTCCTATAACAGGAAATGATTTTATTATAAAACATTGTCTTTCTAAGAGTTATGCACACTTTTTTTAAATTCACACTTTAAAACATAACAAAATATTAGAACACCTAATATTTTATGTTTTAAAGTGTTCATTTAAAAAACTATGTATCTGAAGCAGGTCTCGTAGAAAAACTGAAAATGTTTTATGATAAACATTTCCTATTATAGGAGCTGATGTCTATGTGAATAATTACATTATTAAAAAGCAGGAATTTTAAAACTAATTTTTCAGAAGGATGTAATCAAATTCCATTTCAGGCCAGGCCTAGGGTCAAATATAGATAACTGAATTAATTTATTATATGTGATTTTATTGCATTTAATATATGTGGCATTTCAGAAAATATTTTAAAAATAAAACAAAATCATCTAATTAAAAAAGTATATATTGAAGATAGCTTGGCAGCCATTTTTTTCTTTTATATTATATGCCAATTTCTTTTTTTATTGGATATTAAGTGGCTGGGATTCCAATACTCACCAGCAGACCATTCACATCCATGATAACAGTAGGCAATCAGGTGAAGGATGGGATTGAATGGGTTGACTCTGGATAACCTAAAAAATCTGGAGGTAGAAGAACCAAAATACTGAATGGTGGAAATACAACATGTTTCCATCCTGACAACAACTCAACAATTCAGCCATCTAGTTGATTGGTCTTCTTTATTGCAAAATCATTTATGATGGCTGTCATAAATATGGATTTTTGTCATAAATTGAGAACTTCTTGTTTATAGTGTATATTGAAAAATTTTTAAATTATACACAAACACACACACACACACACACACACATATTGTAAGTAAAGGGGGTGTCTTTATACAATATACAGGGTGATTCAAAAAAATGTATACACACTTTGAACTGTCATAGAAAATTTATTTCCTACCTACAAGTTTAAATTTCTGAGAAAAGAAAGACTACAGTCCAATTGGAAAAATAAGTAAACTTTCTGGTCAAACTGAATGTTACAAATAGTTAAAGTAAATGTTTAAAATGGTGGTCTTCAGCATCGATACATTTCTGATTATGAGTCACAACTGATTCCGTACTTCGCACTAAAGTGTCCAATGGGATTTTTGCACACACTACTTAAATCTCGTCCCAAAGTGTCCCCAGGTTACGTGGTTTATGACAGTACACCTCATCTTTTAACGAGTTTCCTGCACGCTCTCGAGACTTTACATTGCTTGATTTTTTCTTATGGGGCACATTAAAAGATGAGGTGTACTGTTGTAAACCATGTAACTTGGACATACTTTGGGATGAGATTCAAGTACCGTGTGCAGAAATCCCATTGGACATTTTGGTGCCAAGTACAGAATCAGTAGTGACTCATACTCAAATGTATCAATGCTGAAGACCACATTTTGAACATTTACTTTAATCATTTGAAATATTCAGTTTGACCAGAAAGTACATTTATTTTTCTAATTGAATTATAGTCTTTCCTTTCTCAGAAATTTAACTTTGTAGGTAGGAAAATAAATTTTCTATGACAGTTCAAAGTGTGTATACAATTTTTTGAATCACCCTGTATATGCGGTAATGTCGAAGTCTTCCCAAATTTATGGATTGATACAAATTAATAAAAACGTCAGAGAGTAAATGAACACTTTATTACAAATCAAAATCAAAACCAAAAACCAAAGAACATAGCGGCCAACAACTCGTGTTGCCGACTGAACAAAAAAAATAAATATAAATAATTAATAATTAAAACCGCACCTTCATTTATATATATTATAAATGCAGGTGCTCCTTTATTTACAATGGAGTTGTGTTTTAATAACCTCATTACAGATAAAAAAAATCATAAGTCAAAAATGATCAACAATAACAGGAATTTTAGTAGTAATAGCAGTTAACGGAAGACTGATACTTCAAGCAGTAAAATCTTCCAGATTTGATCCTGAATCTTTCAAGCTGGTAAAATCATTTAGAATTGAATCTGCACAAGGTGCTAAAATCATCCAGAACTGAACCAGGATTCTCCAAAATATTAAGTGATTGCTTCACCATGCATTCACCAGATGATTATAAATTTTTAATAAAATGTAAACAGAAAATGTATTTCTAGTTAAGATGCAATGAAAATAGCAAAGTTTGGAATATCTGAAGGGAAATTGTAAGATCAGATTATCATAAATTAAATTATTGTAAAGGAATATCTGTATCACAAAATTTTCATTTACAATTTTCCCATTAGCAGCATTATTTTTTCAAAGACATAATGAATATCAAAATTAATTAAAAAATGAACAAAGATAATTATTAAGTACAGTAACATAAGAGATACTGTCCATCCAGCTTAGCCACGACGCAAGTACACGTGCGCTAACTGAACAGATCCAGTGACAAAATAGGGATAACAGATTCGCACATGGATGTTTTCAAACACAAGATAACTGAAGTTGAATGGAACTTATTGTAATGTTGAATGCTAAATGATTAGTTTTGACGTTGGAAATAATATATTTAATGCACATAGATGTTTTCAAACGCAAGATAACTGAAGTTGAATGGAAGTTCACACATGGATGTTTTCAAACGCAAGATAACTGAAGTTGAATGGAAGTTGCATATGGATGCTTTCAAATGCAAGATAACTGAAGTTGAATGGAAGTTTATTATAATGTCGAATGCTAAATGATTAGATATGACGTTGGAAATAGTATATTTAACAGAACTTAATATATTAATTCAATAAACGTTGGAAATAGTATATTAAACTTAATATAATATTAATTCACTCGTCATTATACCGACTGCGACTCTCCCTTTTGCATTTGGACTCATCCACCTAAGCTAGGCGTGGCTTTTGTGGACATGTAATTTATATAGAATTTCAGGCTGGTGAATCTGTCTAATGCTATTCATATTTGACTAAACTTTGACAATATATGACTAAACTTATACAATAAATTGCAGTCAAATATTGGGAGCTATCCTGCATTAAAATAATACTCATAAATATATATCCATTATTAAAACTATGCCAAAGATTGTCTAAATATAATTCATTTTATTGTTTTTCTGTCTTTTAAATATCATTAATACTAAATATACTAAATATAATATTGTTTATAATGGAAATATTACATTAAATTCAAAAATTAATAAAACCACCATCCATTACTAGAGCTTGATATATTCTTTCACTGCCAGTTCATCTAATTTTTGTTCTGGTCAGTAATTGTTACAATTTTATATATACAGGTATCTCTCCTATAACACATTCTCCTACATCACGGTTTCGCTCCAACATGATCTGAAAATTGCGAAAACCCTCATATAACACGGTACTTCTACAACACTGTTTTTACTTAACACATTTAGAAAATTATGTTTATTCTCCTACAGCATAAAACATTTTCATTAATTTTTGTAAATCCATACTAAGGACACACAATACACATACAAAATGCAATCATTGAAAAATACTTTGCTAAAATTAATCATAAATACAATTTTGCTAGTTGGCCATGAGAGGACGATATGCAGTCTATTTTCGATTTTGATTTAAAATTGAATTAATTTTGTGATTGCATTAATTGTCACCATTTGAGTATTTTGTTTTCCAAACATACAGTTCTTGGATAAAAAGTAAATTTTTATTCTTCAGTAGAGGAATGTGAAAGAGAAGAAAAACATTTTATTCATAAATTTTTTTTGGGGATATATGCTACGGAATGATTGTTTTATAGCGGGTTGTAGCAGGTTAGATTACAGATTTTGCAAAGAGTGCAGAAGATACACAAACTTTAAATGTGGAAAAAAATTCAGAAAGTGAAGCTGATATTGTTAGGAAGAAAAAACATTCTCATTTTTAATGAAAAACGGTAAGGAATATATAATTATTAAATGGGTGCTATATAGATTGTGTACTTGTTTTCTTTCTTTTTATTTGATAGATATTATTTTTTTTAGAATCTTATATATATATTTTTCTTTCTTTATGTTTAGTGTTATTAATATTCTTAATAAAAATTAAGTTCTGTATATGGAATTAAAGAAAGTTATTTTATCATTGGGTTTGGAATGTATCTCTCCTTTTTGTAGTGACTCTGGGTCTCATATAACACAGTTTCACACAGCATGCTGTTTTTCAGGAACCTATCTATCGTGTTATAGGAGGGATACCTGTATTATATAATAATAACTAGATATGCTTCTTTTGTCTTATATGTATAGAACTCATTTTTTGTTTGTGTTCTTTTTCTTGTGTCTGTCTTTTCTTTTTCCCTTCTTGTCCCTCTTATTACTAGAGAGGTTGATTGGTTTACTAAAAAACTTTTTTTACTTGTTTACTTCTTTTTATTAGGTGTTTGTTGCATAAATGGATTATTTTTGCTATCAATGATTATTCAACCACATAAAATTCATTATAATAGGGACAGATAATATTCTTAAGAAATTGCAATATTGTGATATCTTTAAAAGTGCAAACTGAAAACCAAATTAAATACCATATCCTAAATTCTTTTTCACTTACATTTGTTTATAATTATTCCATAAATTTTATTAAGATTTCCTCAGGTCTAATATTCACTTCTTAATTTTATTATAGGATCGCTTCAAATCAAAAGGTAAGAAGAGACTATCCTATAGTTTTGACTGATCTATATAGAGAATCTATCATACTAAAGAGCAGTATTTAACAACAAGTGTTCCACAAGAGGTCAATAGGGGTTTTGCAAGTGAATTATAATCAAAAATTAAGTGTTATTTTTTAACTATGTACACTGCTCAACAAAGGAAGCACTTAAATTTCTTCTGCCTATATTATTAATTTGCATTAGAGTTAATATCTTTTGTAGGGAAGGGGAACTATACAAAAAGAATAAGCTAATAAATTGGTTAAACTAAACTAAATCAATACAAAAATTCATTCTCTACTCAAAGGAGCATTATTATTGGATTATTATATAGATATATACAACTTACTGATAATGCTAATGAATTGTAAATGTAATAATTTTTATGTAGGGATTCCCTGATATCTGAAAATTATTTCAAAGGTTCCTCGATTTTTCCAGGTTAAAAAACGTTGAGAAAGGTTGCTGAAGATTAACAAAAATAATAACTGTAAATTCTGTATTTTATCAATTTGATTTGTTATTTTTATGATAGTATAACATTGCCACAGAAATATTTCATACATTACCATTGAATTCATCACTAATGCTTATTAAATGCAAATGATTTAATTAAAACTAAAAATTAATTTTAATTATGATAGTACTCAAAAGATTCTGATAAATCCAAGAAAAAACTAATTGTCAAAAGTGTACCTTTTATATTACAGACCTC